>OY720442.1:5538488-5827642 GCA_963082915.1 Dolichopus griseipennis
AATAGATCAATAATTTAAAATGAATGAAAATTGTATAAAAATTAAAATGTAAATTAAATATTGTCTTAAAATGGATTTTAGGGTCTTGAATACTAATTTAATGAAACGTCTTGAATAAAAATAATAAGAAACTTTAAGTAATTAAATATTAAGTTAAAATGTATGGAGTGAGTATAAAAGTTTGAAGCAACAATTATGAATTCTATTTAGGTATGTGTTATATGTATAATACATATTTTTTAATGACTCTGACTAATCAATCAAATAAATGTGTATGTATTCAATATATTGTATTGTTTTTATTGTATATGGGTGTGTAATGTACTTACCTCTCTTTGTGATGTATTGTATTTATAACATTATTCATCCTCTTCTATGGCGCTACAGTGCGTTGTCGAACCTTGGCCTTCTTATGTATAAAAGTATATTCTAATGTAATCTGTTAATGCTAATTTATTTTTAAAAGAATGGGTCTTAGGTTAGGTGAGTTATTAAAGTTTTTAATATAAGGTGAGTTTTTACTTAAAATGATTTTGAAGAATTTCACACACATTGTGGATACTACATCTTATCACTTGTAAAATCTCCTAATTTAAAATTTAGTGTAATTCTATTAGATGTTGTAATAATTTTATATTTGAGTTTTAAAGTATAGCAATAAATTTTTATTAGCATCTGTGAGTTATAAAAATAAATTAAATTAATTAGCAACATATGTTGTAAATTACTTGTATAATTTTGTATTTTTAATATAGATTATTAGATATTTCTTTTGAAATTTTAACCATGCGAAAGGCCAGGGTTCGAACCTTAATGAAAGTGAAAAAATCATTCCTGATTTTAGACTCGACTCAACTTCCAATCGCTTTTGGGTTCAAATTAATAACTTATTCAATAAATAATAATTATACATCTTTAATAAAAAATACAATAGTATAACAATATAAACAAATACAAAATGTAAACAAATAATTTAATTGAATAATATAACTCACAGATATAGAATACCATATAATTTAATCACAACATATTACAATATAAACATATAAGACATTTCTACGTATTATTGGGGCTAGTACTATCTCATATTTAAATTGTATGTGGAATTCATTAAGATCAATTCTAATAACACAAATATATTATGACCCCCAGTTCCAACATGTACCTATGGTATAGAAAGCTGACAAAAACAAAACCCTATAACAAACGGTAGCTAAATTAAGTCAAAAACCAGATTAAGCTTTTGCCTTTTATCAGAATTCATCCCTGGGTCTATGATTCAAGTCTAAATACAATTTTTATGAATCATCTCTAATTATTTTCTAATGTATTTTGTTAAATAATTCAAATACAAACACTGAAGTGAAGCCGCTCCCCAATTTTAAATAGATAACCCTCCCTTGGCTTCTTATTCCCATCTAGTGTAGATTAAAATACATAGTACCATATTAATTTAAGTAAAATGATTTCCATTATTAATAATTTAAAAATAATTTTATTTTTATTAATCTAAATTAAAATAAAGCTAAAAAATTTCAAAATTTTCAATGGCAGTTTATATATGCAAATCAAAAATTTACATTTATATTATTTTATTTAAATATTTTTAAAAGCAAGATTATATTATAAGAAAGTTTAAAAATAAAAGATTAAAGTTAGTAATTAAGATTTATTTTAGAAACTTATTTTACTCAATAAATTTAGAAATGTGAGTAAAAAGAATAACCTGTAACTCCTTGTTGACTTAAAAGTTCCCTCCCAAAGTTTGAGAGATCAAAATCTTAAATCTTTCAAAACATAAATACTATTGAGACGTACTGAAAATAAACTTTTACGTCTAATAATTTTAAAAATCTTTATAATTTTGACATTTAAAAACAATTTTAAATTCAAAAAAAAAATACAGTATAAACCTGAACTTTATTGAAAAGTATCTTTAAGATATTTTTTGAGATTAAAAATAACAAAAAAGAAAAACAATTGGAAAAAAATAATCAAGACTAAAATCTGAAAATTTGAAAAAATATACAAATATTCTAAAGATTAATAAATTGTTGTATTTGTTATTTGCTATTAAAGATTCAATATGAGTTTGTAGATGCTCTCGTAATATGAAGAATATATGTATATGTAGTTATAATAAAAAAATTATATTAATACACTTTAAAAAATTTAAATTTAATTTTCGCAAAAGAAAATCCTTCAGGAATAATTTCAGATAACAGAAAGGAAAAGAATAATTATAATATCGTTGCTGTAGTTATTGCTTTCAAAAAAATAAATAAAAAAACAAAATTAATTTAAGTAAAACAAAGAAAAATTTGATATAAAAACATTCAATTAAAAAGTAATTGGATTACCGTTATTAAAAATTGCATTTTAGGCTGCCTATTTTTAACTAGAACTTTAAGAACTTTTAATATAAACTGCTTTTGTTCTTTTGAAAGTATACAATCAGAATGAAGTTTCAAAATTTGAAGGATCTTAATTCTAAAACATTATTTAAAATGTAATACACCCCTACACAAAACTATACATTTAACAGTTACATTTAAATAAAATAGTACTTGACTTTTGACGCTCTCTACACGTAACTATCTGTCAAACTAAGTTAAATATATTGATTTTTATGAAAAGGTTTACAATAGACGCAGCTATGTTGCAACCATTATTGAACTTTGAAAAACATTTTTTATTGAAAAATAAAAAAAAATATTATAAGAATAAGAAATTAGAAAATTTATTAATTATTTTTCTATCTTGGGTTAAATAATAACAAACCATTATTCAAGATAGCTTTACAACAAACTTTAAACTATTGAATATTTTTTAATTCATGAAATTTGTAAACAAAACAATGTCAAAAAAAACACTGTCATATACATTAAATTGTGGACACTCCTTTGTTGACTACGTAATGACAGCGAAACGAAAGCGTCATTGAAGATAGGCTATTAGATTTAATCCAAAGAGTCTGTTGACAAACAGTCTATTAAAATTTTAAGCAATTTTAAAAATTTTAAAAAACAAAATGAACTAAAGAATATTATAGAATCTTAAAATTCCACGAAATCAAAATAACAATTCTTTCAAAACAATCAAGTAATCAAAAACACATATACATATACACATTTATATATATTTCAATTTAAGAATGGATAATAATATATATATATAGATATATTCGCATAATGCTTATTTAAAATTCAATTTGGAAAACATTCGTATTACTAATGTTTTTATTTTCCATTTTTTTTTTTAATTTTCTTTATTCCTTTTTTTTTTTTTAATTTAATTTTGTCGTCTCTTCTGAAATAATCGCTAAAAAAAAAAAAAACTGACGGAATTTTCATCAACTAAAGAATATTATAATCCTGAATTCCTTAACGGCAGGAAAATAAGTAATTTTTTATTATTTTTTATTTTATCCAAATCTCAAATACTCTGGAAGTTCAGCACTAAATTAAAACTGAATTTAATTTGGATTGTGGTCAAAATTAAGAAGAACGAAAATTGAAAAGAGGGTGTATGAACAGACTAAGTATCCTTAGAGTTATCCTTATAATAATGCCCTTATAGCATCTAATTTGTATTCTAATAGCCCGGCGGGATATAAGTATCTAGTTATATAATTAGTTTTTGATTTAATTTACCACACTTTTAAAATTACTATTTATTAAAATGTTATTTTGATTGTCTCTGTTGTGTCTCAACAGATCTTTCAGAAGTTCATGGTACCTGAAACCATTAAAAAACTTTTGATTAGTAAATTGCTATTCCTTAATGTGACGACCCAATGCTCGACTCAATTTTTGCATTAAGTAGAACACATTGATTGCGGTGTTGCTAAGAGCAATCTTTCTGTTATCATTTTTATCCCCCTGATTTGGGTTTGAATTCAATATTGAATTCTTTGAATTGCTATCTTTAATATCTAACAAATGACTAAAGTAGGTTAAAACATGAAGAAACTCAAACTAAAGAAAGTCATAACTTACATTGCTATTTTATAAGACAACCTACGGCCGAAAGGATGCTTTATTAACATATCAATAACTAATAGAAGGTCAGGAATATTAAATTTAACTGGCAACTTAGTATTAATTAATTTATTGATGAGGTTTTTCTAAAATATTTCTTATTTTACATTTCCTTATATAAAACACTTAAAACCAATCTAAATATGCTTCATTAATTCCTACAAAAATTGGAACATTCACAATAACCCAATAATGTTATACATAACATCAATTTTTGTTATATTTAGACCATTTGTGTACCAACAGTTGAGGAAAGAAAATTATTTTATCGATTTTCTTAGATTATCCAAAGGACCATTCCAGATTCAAATTCCTTTTCTTCAAAAATGCTTAAAAAAAATAAACTTAAACCCATTGCTCTGTAATAAAATTATTTATGCAGAAAAATTTAAAATAAATCAAAAAAATCACAAAATATTTTTAATTTCGATGACTTATCTTAATATGAAAATCTTTGCCTTTTAGAGGACTTTGTAGCAGAGCAAGCACCAAATGGGAATCAAATGAAATAAGATTCAATTCCAAAAACTTTATAATCTCAGTAGATATATTTTGTTTAGAGTACTTAGCATTCTCTGTCTCGTTTTTTTTGGCGGCCGAAGAGGTCAAACCCATGTCACCATGGGGCCCGAATGTTTTTGCAACCTATTCTCCTTAACTTTTACTTATTTTTGACAATTAACTCTAAGATCCTATCCAAAAATATTATTCAATTCTTTTAATTTTGTAAAAACTGTCCTGTGATTTCCAAAAGAAACCAAAAATCTGTAAATTTGATTGAAAAAAAATTCGAAAACATAATAAATTCTACAATTTAATTATTACTATTTCATCATTTTCTTATATTCTAAAGAAAAAATATAAAATATTGCAACAATTGTGTTTCTTCTTATTAATTTCTGACAAAAAAAAATTATTTAATAAAATAATTTGAATAATGGATGCATTATTTTATTTCCTGTGAATTAAAGTCCGGGAAAAAAAGTCTCAAAATCATTGAGATTCTGGAATTTTAAGAGAGTTTAGAGAACATACAAATGGTTTTTAGAATTATCCCAGAATGGAATATCAGAACGATAAGGATTTCCACTCAAGAACCATATAAAGGTATTAGATATATATCTGTGATATTTTTAAAGCTTTTCGATTAAATAACGGCATATCCTAAAGTTCTAGATTAGATTATTACGGGTTTTTCAGTATTATATTAAACCTTTGACTAAGGTAGAAATGACATTGGTTTAATACTTAGCTTATTACTTAAATTCAGCTTGGTATCATTGTAAACTGGTTCTTCCAAAATTTTCTAAATATATCTAAGTTGTTATTGCATTCAATTTCAATCAATCCGAAAGAGTAAATGGTTTTTGTGAGCAATTACTGTTATATATGATGAGGTATTACTGTTATAATATATGATCTGGAATTACTGTTATGTATTATTATTTTCCTCTATTAAAATAATATTGTGTACAGATATTTTTGAATAATGTAAATGATTGATTTAGAATATTTTATTATGACATAATATGACATTTGATTCTGAAATTATTTATTTATATATTTATTGTGGCTGGTTTTCTATTTTTTAAATAAATTGGTTAGTTTTATTGGAATCTATTTTTTTATTTAAAGATATTACATAATAAGAAATATCAATAACATACAAATAATGTGTCCCAATTCTTTTTGAAATATATTTATTGTTGATTGGTTTCTAACCAAAAAATATAATATATAATATATATAACTATTATTTTAAGGAAATATAAAATAATTATTAATAAAATATTTTTAGAATATTTATAAATATCTGGCAGAAAAAAGAATTATTTGAGAGAATTAAATATGTATGAATAAATATTATATATATATATATATATATATATATAAATTTATGAATTATTTAAAAATACTTACTACTATATGACTATGTATCATTATTTCTTAATTATTGCAAGAAATACAATGTATTGCCTCCCATATTTATAACTATGGCAACCCTGAAATATTCATCAATTAAATAGTTAGAAAACTTTAAAGGATATTTTGAAAACAGTTCGATTTAAAAGTAAACAATAGTTAAAAGGGAAGCTAATTTAAACCTGAGCGAGAATTTTATTTTGGATCTAAAACTTAAATTGAGTGACGGCTTAAAGTACAATTGACGACTGACTGTAAAGAATTTTATACTGCCAAGCCGCATTAAAATATTGTACATCAATTCACGTCGACTATTCAGTTTTTCACGAACATTCGTCATAATATTCACTAACTATACAATGTATGTGTCAAATTCTAATCACAAAAGTGCATCACTTAATAAAATTTTCTAAACGATTTTTTTTTATCTAGCGCTGTATCCGAGAGTTGTCCCAAAATTACCCGGCCTAACAAAGAAACGCAAAACTTTTTAAAAAAAAATAAGCATGGCTGAAAGCCTTAACCTTATAAAGCTTAACTGTGAAATTACAGTGTTTTTTTGATTGGTGAACATTAATAGTGAACGTTTTCAGTAAATTTTTAATATGGAGATAATTGGTCATCGTTATGTGATTCAATATTTTTATTTAAAATGTCTCAGTCCAACCGCTATCAAAAGTGAACTTGATTCTACTCTAGGTGAGTCGTACATGTGTTGCATGTGATTTTAATTGACATTTATGGTTTAATATTTTAATGTATAAAAATAGATGCTAGCAAGATTTTTTAAGAAATGATTTATTTAAAATGCAATGCAAAAATTAATTTATTAAAAAAATAATAAAAAATATAAATTTAAAGTAAATATGAGTTTTTATAATTTTAAAAATTTTAATTTAAATAATAGAGCTGAAATTATTGAAATATCTTTGAAGGCCATAGAAACTTTCCATTGTAATGCAAATAAAGAGTCCTTTAAAGATCATGGTGATCCATTTATTTCAATTATTTTCATAATAAATTTTTTGATTCATACAGCCCCTCTAAGAGCAGCTTGATTTTATTTCCAAAATTATAGCTGATAATTAGTCAAGTTATAAACCATATCTATTGAAATTTTAGTCAAATTGCTTAAAGTTACTAAATTTTTTAAAATAAAAATAATAGTAGATATAATAATGCAAAATCTCAGTATATTTAGTAAATAGTAAACTAACATCATATATTTTCCATATATTTTTTTTAAACTTATCTTAAGGGTAAAAGCGAGTAAATGAAATTTTACCAAAAAAAAACAATCTTTTTATATTTATTTTTTATAAAAACAAAATATTTATTTTCACCTAAATTTCATAGCTATCTTTTATTTTTAAGTTAACTTAAATTCAAGGTCAATTTAAATAAACTTTAGATACATTTTGTTTTTCTTTGAAATCTAAAATTACATCAGCTCTATAAACTACAAGTAATAAAAAAGGATACCTTTCTATCTTTATTGAAAATTATTTTGAAACATAAAAATTATGGGATAATCCAAAATCTGTAAAATATAACAATTTTTTTAGAAAAATTGTAATAAAATTAAATATTATAGTTTATTCCCTTTTATCTTTTATATACAATGTATACCTTATATACACACAAACATATTTAGGCTTCTACTATAACTACAAAAAAATTTTTTAAATTTTTAATAATAAAAATCTGATATTGAATAGAAAAATGCTTAATATTACATCTTTAGATATTTATTTTAATAATTTTTTTCAATTTTTCAGAATACGAAAAATGAATATGAATATTCAGTAATTTTATATATTTTTTATTTTTTGAGAACACAAGATTTTGTAAAATTTGGGAAAACCCCAACACAGACAAAAGAGTAGTCCTTTCATCATAATTCGTTTGTGAGAACTGTTCTATAATTTGTAATTTCTAATTATTTAGTTTGGAATTATATTGATTCGAAAACTATTAAAGTTCAGATTTTTTATATTTTTAAAATCAGATGTAATCAAAAGTGCATCATAATGACTTTTGTGCATTTTTTCATTATAATGATAATGTGCATTTATAATGACTTACGCCAATCTCTAAGCCATGTGCTAGACTTAAGTACCACAAAATACAAGAAAGCTAAATACTCCCTAAAAAAAATTTAAAGTTAAAAATTTGTTCGTCGAAACTAAATTTCTATTAATTCTGAACTTAATTTCAGATCGAAATTCTGGATTAAAGTTTTTGAATTTACAAAAAGTGCTAAAGATGTTACAGTTAGAGCGTATTTCCATTCTCATATATTGTTTAAGTAATTTTGATGACATGTTTCCTTCAAATAAAGATATATTTTACATTAATAAATCTAAATTACATCCTGCAGTTCTAAATTATATTTCTATCATTAATTACTTCTGGATGGTCTAATTATAGTAAAATATAACTAGATCATGGTAATCATTTATGTACTAAATGATTATTTAAAACTTCAAAACTATTCTATTGAATGCTATTTTAATTGGAAACCAGTTGGACTAAATTACCCAATTCGAAATCCGAATTTTAATTTCGAATTAAAATTATATATTGTTCTAATTTCTTTTCTAGACATTTTTCTTTTTTTATTTCTCTAATAAAATGTCACTACGAATTAAGTTTTTCTATTATACTGTAACTATTTTAATGATTACTTCAGGAAAGAATTCATTTTTAAAATTCTTATTTTAATAATTACAACTACATTTGATAGAAGCACTAACTAGTAACTGCACACTAACCATTTTATCTCTAAAACTATTAAAAAATAGCTTGGTTTGTAGATTTTTCAAAAAAAAAAATATTCATAGGCAAGCAATAAAAAACGAATTTTAAATTTAAAAATATATATATACAATATTATAATACACATATATAAAACCCAAGTAACGCTTACGGCTATCATTTATTTCTAAAGGGATCATCATAGAAAAATATATATAGGATTGTCTGAATAAAAAAACTTCTTGTAATCCTATTTTTTTTCCAGAGTATGCAAATGAAAAAACAAAAATAAAAACAAAAGATAATAAAAAGGATATTTATTGGACAAAAGGATATGCTCTCAAAAATACTTCTCTACTTAACTCTGGTGGTCTGATTTTAAAATCTGAAAGAAGAGCAGAATACGAATTTATAAGGAAAACAAGATAAGTATGTAAAAATTTAACACAGATGAAAATGTAAAAATTTTTAAAATTCAAATATGAACAGACAATAGTAGGTAATACTTAACTTTTAATACTTGTACCTATACTTTAACCTAAAAGAAATTGTAATCAGTGTTATTTCAAAAAAAAAAAAATTTAATATTTTATAGCAGTTTCGTACACTAAAAGAATAATTTATTAAAAAAAAAAACAAATTTCCAAAATATTTTACATCTTATTACAAGTTATATTATTTTTACTATTATATTTATTTTTATTATTATAGTAAATGAAACTATTCATTTTTGATGTAGATAAGCCTTCAGTACCTATAAATATTACAAATAATATTTAGATTTGGGATTCAAGGTATGAAATCGATATTTATCTTAAAAAAATTTAAAAGTGTCAGTTATGTGAAATAATAATGGTGCAATTTGATCTATTCCTAAAAAAAAATAGGTGATAGACAATACTGATAGTTTTAATCTGTTTGTTCTGTTGTTGTGGTCCCGACGAACTTCTTGCCTTAGAATAACAAAGAAAATATATTAGATCAATTTTCTAAATTAATAAATAGGTATTCATTTGGTAGAAAAATGGATTTCGATACTCTAATATAATAACCTAAGACACGAACCAAGCAATTAATTTGAATAAAAAACCTAACGGTATTTGCTGGAGATTTAGTAAATAAATAAATAAATTCAAGGAGTAATAGGTTCAAAATTTCAAATATGATTAGTATTATTGAGAGATTTGTCCGTTTTGTCAAATGTGATATTCAGATGTGATTAGTAAAGTTAAAGTTAATTAATCTTGCGACTTATGATATACTTACCCAAGACACAAAGAAAAAAATACAAGAAAAATTTATGGAAAATTAAACGTATTGATAGGGAATTTTTTTCGATATAATATAAGCCCCTATTTCAACAGTCAGTTTTCACAAATCAAAGCATAATTTTTGGATAAGTGAATTGCTTTTACCAATCAAAATTCTATTGAATTCTTATAAAAATTATCAAAAATAGTTATTATTTGATTAGTGATAAGTAATAGCTATTAAAGAGTCCAGGATTAACCTTTAAGCAAAAAATTCTTTAAAGAACAATATCTTGATGTTATAGCACATGACACAAATTTTTTTGATAAGTTAAACTGTGCAATTTCTAAAAAAAATTTTATGTTTTTGCAATGGGTCTTGGTTCGTGTGTTAGGTTGCTTTATTAAAAATTTTGATACAGCTCTTAAACCATTACGTTCATCCTATAAAACCCTGTGAACTTTAACAAAATGATTTTTAAGAGTTAAATGTTACAGTTTCTTAAGTTTATAAAATCATGTTATATGTCTCGAGAATACAACATAATGTATTTTAGATAAATATGCATATAACATTTTTAAGATACATAAGGATAAGAGACTTATTTCTCTTAACCTCCAGGAATTCTTAAGCTGTTTAAAATACCTTTTATTTAATATAATATAGGAGTAATAGTATGTAAGGTTTCACCAAGTTTCAAATCAAATTTGAATGTGAAAGATTGATTTGTTTTTAAGATTTGCTAATAAAACTTTTTCTTTCAGTAGATTGAAAATCTGTGTTCTGTAACTGTCAGGATTAGACGTCTTTAACATTTTTCGTCCATCATATCAGAATTTTTTGTTTTACGAGTATTTAAATAAAAAAAAAAAATATTTTTTTTTTTTAATAAAGCATTTCTTTAAAACTTATCATCGGCAAAAAAAAAACTAACCAGTTACAAGTCAATGTGCATTAAAATTTTATAAACTATAAAATAATAAAAAAGAAAATAGGATTTTCTTACCTAGAAAAAAGGACTTAGCATATTTTGGAAAATATAATATTACTGTCATAACATTAATACAACTTCTAAGTACACTTGAGAAATAGCATATTATCAGGGCAATAACAAAATTTTTTTTTTTGTTTTCGTTCTTAAAAACTGCGGTTTTTAGTAAGAAGATTCAATCTTTACAACTTCGCTTGTTATTCCCAAGAAACAGGAGGGAAAACGGGTTCAGGTAATATTTCATCCACCATAGTTGAAACATTCCTTATAAACAGTTTGTAATACACAAAGATCCACAAAACCAATAACGTGCTGGAGATTTTGTTCAATATGAAACCCTGTACTCATAATAGGGTCTTGATTCTAAGAATCGACTTTGTGGTTCTAATAATCTTCCTTTAGAGCAAAAGAAAAAATGATGAAAAAAATTAACACAAATGAAAAAAATTGTTTGCAATCGCAAGAGCACTTCTAGTCAGCGTAAAGTCCCAAACACGCAGACAGTGGGTGATCAATTTATTTTCTAGAGATTTTTAAATGGCTTTGTGACTGTGTTTGCGTTTGTCATTTGTCTGTATGACCACTTAATGAGAAAACCAATGTTTATGGAAGTTTTTCTTAAAAAACGGGATGTCTTTGTTTTGCGTGTTTCATGCCCAACACCTCGAGAAATGAAAAAAGGTTAAACGTCATCTATCATTAATATCCCCAAAAGGAATGTTAAAACGATCTGATAATGTTACAGTACAGTAATACAGATTTTTTCAGGTGTACCTGATGGATCTCGCCACAAAGAACAGTCTGTCGCAGATTTCTGAATTTAAATCAGTTGTCATAAAACCTGCATTTTTATACGAAAACTTTCGAAGACTTTTCGCAGGCACTTGAACGAACGAACTTTAATATTTATTTAACTAAAAGAACTTATATTATTTCCACTATTAGTTTAAACTTATTTCTCTATTACTTGTCTTGTCTTTATGCATTTTTTAAGACATTGTATCATCGTAAGATAAGTTTTATTACTCATGTAATATGTTTATACGGTTTTATTACAAATTTTCTTTTCTCAATTTTTTTCTTTTTTTTTTATTACAATTTTACTTTGCTTTAACTGTCCTCTTTTTATTTTCCCCAAAATGGAATATTTAACCTTGTCTTGTTCTTTTTATTGCATTTTTTTTCCACCATTTCCACCAAGAAAAATTCTTTTCTCTCTTTCTTTCTTTTCATGACAAAAAAAGACCAAAAACGAACTTTTAACGTACAAAATACAGAAAAAAATAATACAATCTTTCTATTAAAAGATTATACGACGGAAAAAATGGAATTTAGTAAAACGTTATCACGACTAAAAATAACCTAAAAAAATTTTAGTTTATTTTTATAAATGTTTTTCTTTTTATAAATAATTCAAGTAGGGAACGTATACCAAATGATGCACAATCATTTGTATTTTCATTTATTTTCAAAAGTAAAATAAAAGTAAATAAAACCAAGTTAATGTTATTACACTATCGTTTTAAATGTTCCAAAATTCCTAGTAGATTTGTTGCGGTTCTTTTTCAAAAAAAAAAAAACATAGGTTGACTTTTTAAGAATGTTTTTCTTGGAGAAACTATTTACCTTTGTTAATATTAGAGTTTAAGATATTAGGGATTCTCATTATCGAAAGTAATTTTATACAGAGTCCTATAAAACGAACCTTTAGGTTGTTTTAGCATAACATAGTGCCTTTTCCTGAAATTAGCATTTGTAACTTCAAATATCATTAAAAAAATTAATAAAAAATATCAAGTGTCAGAAAAGTGTAGAAAAATTACTTACCTTTTCCTGGAGAAATTAGTTCCAACTTATTGATATTCATGGTTGTGGTTAGCACATCTGCCTTTCAAACGAGGAGCCTCGATTTCGAGCCCGGATCAGATCTTATCAAATAAAAAAATATTATTTATAATTTAAATCATAATAGCACCGCTAATAAATAAATAAATAACTTATGGTAGACCTCTGTACTATAATCATCTGAACACTTTGAAAATTGGTTTGACGGCTAATAAAATGCTTGATCCTTGACAGCCTTGCATTATAAAAACTAAAAGCGTATACTGAGCATATTAATTAATAACTTTTATTATTAAAAAATTAGATTAAAATATTAGTTGCTTTGGAGATATATTACTTCTAAGAAACTATTTACAATTTCTCAATTCCAGAGATTCCTCAGGTCATCAAAAACTAGTAAAAAACTACTAAAACTTAAATGACCTCTTAAACCTTACTTTAACCTTAAATACCTTAAATATCAAATTAGAATTAATATCAAAATAAGTCTAACACCTTAGAATTACATTAAAATTTACACCTGACTTAAGATATTTAAAATGACGACAGGAATTACCGTTAGAATTCATTTTGATTTATAATTCAATTTAGCAACCACGTATGTTAAGTATCACTTTAAATACCTATAACGTGAATTATATTTTAACACTTTTCTCTCAATTTTGTTCATAAAACCCATAAATATTTTCAGTATGTTACAATTTTTCAAACAAAATAAAATAAAAGTGGCATATACCGTTAAAAAATGTTTTATTTAAATACCTGTATATAGTAAAAACTTTATCAATTTTGAGAAAATGAGAAGTTTACGATTAAAAAGACACATTTTTTAAAAAAAAAAAAGAATAAGAAAAACAAAACAAAAAAAAACTTCTTTTGAAAATATTACCAAAGAAACAAACCCAACTATATAATTACTTTAAAAAAAAAAACACTTTCAAATATTAATAAAAAAAAAGTACCGTGAAGGCTTACACTATTTCAAACTTTTTTCATATATATATTTAAAATATATAATATAAGTGAATAAAGTGTAAGTATAAAGAAATTGTAAAAGGAACACATTAAAAAAAAGTTTTGATAAAAATTAAGTGATTTTTTAAGGCACATTTTAAAATTGTTGAATGCAGTAACTAATATATACTTTCATATTAACTTATCTGTGTCTATAGGTTTATTTTTCATTCTGTAAGTTAGTCATACATTTATATTAGAAATCTAACCATAAATTCTTAAGAATTGTATGACACAGTGGTTATCGAAGTGTCTTGGGATGGAAACAGATCTGAGTTTGATCCTTGTTAAAAGATAAGAATTTTTTTATAAAAGTTAACTTTATTTTTGTATATATTAAATCCACCTTCAAAGTTTTACACAAATTATACATGAAAATCAAAAATTTCATTTACTGGCGAATGCATTTAGACATTACTAGCACCAGCCCTGTATTTTTTGACACTATTAAACTCTTCAGTAGGTATTTATACTATTGAACTACCTAGACAACTCAAAATAAGTTTTGATTTAACGGATATCTTTATATAAAAAACTATAAAGATCATCTGTGAGTTGTAAAATAAATCAAAAATTTTCACAAATATTGTCGAGATTTTTCGAGATGGTAGGCGTGCCGCACCTCAGCCACACTTATAATATATTGTGCAGACTATTTGAACTATTCTTTTTAAGTCTCACATCAATGTTGTTGAAAAAGAACATTAGCACCAGAGAAGTATTTTTAATCCAATGATTTATGAAATGAGACAATTCAAGTGATTACTTCTAAATTAACCACCTAATCCTTAATGAAAATAGAAACCACCCTTCCAACACTTTCCCATTCTTACTTCTCAATTCCTTTACTGTGAAAATGTTGAATAGTAGGCTCTTCCATTTTCTAACCACAGGGATTGGAAACAGGTTATCTTAATAGATTTTTTAAAATATTAAATGATATTATTATACCTTCTCCAGATTCGACGGGCAAAATCCAAAAATAATTCTAAAATAAAAATTCTAGTCTTAATTCTGAAATTTGCTTAAAACTTACCGCAGGAAAATCCTATAATTTTGTAAAGAAAAACCGAATTTCTTCAAAAAAGTTTTTCTTGATGACGTCAATTTTTAATTTTTAATGATGATATTATATCCAAGATATTGTTGAAAAATAAAACAAATTAAAAATGTATACTATAACTTTTATTTACGATCAAAATATTTTTTTTCTTTCTTTCTCTTTCATTCTTTCTTTACCCAAATCATCCCTTACTAAGTTTTAAGTTTTCTATTTAAAGATTTAAAATGGGAAAATGTAAAGTCTGTATATATATTGTTAAATATTAATAAATTTACAAAAGTTAATAGGATATGGTTGGTATATGGTATTAATACATGTTTAAACATGTAATTTAATTAGAAATATTTTCAAATAATTGAGAATAGATTGGTATTCGTTTTATCAAAATCAATTTAGTCAAAAATAATGATATATTGTTTTTTAAATGGTAAAACCCTTATTAATAAGTGAAGGCCATACATATCAGCACAAAAGGTCCATCTGGATATTCACTACACACAAATGTAATTAACATCAAACTACAAATACAACTAACAAACTTTTAATTTCATTATGATGAGATTTATTAAATGGCGCTGGTTTAAAATACAATGAGCAGAAAGAGAGCCTTTCCTTTTTATGTCCCTTTAACATAGGTTCACATATTTTCAGAGAAATCCTAATTACCAATTGATTTGAAGATTTGCTTTTATTAAAATTTAGAAAGCAAAAATATTCAATTCTTAATTGAATAATTTGTGCAATCTAAATTATGATTAAAATGGGTTTTTCAAATCCTAAAAACAAAAGCAAACTACAAAATTTAGTTCGTTAAGGTTTTTGATAATTGGTATGGACCCTGTACATATTTATAAGAATTCTATGATTTAACATTACTTTTTTATTAATTTAGGATGATCAGACGTCCTTGAAATTTTATTTTCAATATTAATAAAAGGGGAATGTTCAAACAGAATACTTTATGAATTTAATAAGAATCTGTGGTTTGATATATATATATATGATTTTCAAATTATTTAATAATATGTAAATCTGAAAACGCTTTCAACTTTAATTTTATTTAAGACTTTAAAATTGCATAGCACGTTGCCAGGTCTTGTTACGCTCTTTCCAGCGGTATATAATAAGTATGGCATATGACCTTTCTAACAATAATAATAAATATAAAACTGCAATATCTCAAAGGTAGCACCGATTCAAATGAAACAAAGTGTATATTAAAGACAGCATTATGCCATACAATATTGTAGAAAGTGGTACCAGTTTACTGTCTTACAGAAAAAATATAACGGTTTAATTAAAATACTACAAAATGTTAAGAAAATTTTGTAATGCATTTTTCGATCACTAGATGGCGGCATCGCCCTTAATAACTTATATATTCGAAAACTTTGAGATACCGTTATGTGATGACGTCATCTTGATAGCTCACACTCCCAATATTGAAGTTTACCCCTTTTCCAGGCATTATAATTTTTAGTAATAATGGAACTATAATAACATCATAAAAACACACAAAGTAGAATGCAAATCTAAAAAACTGTGTGTGGAAACTTTATATAATTGCGCCCCATTGAATAAAAATATATTTATAAATTTTTTTAATAAGTTTTAATTTCTTTTATTTTTTACAGATTAAAGCAATTTTTTTCTCAACTTAATCCTTTTAAATTTAAATTCCCGAACATGATCGGAACAAGCAGATTTCAATGAATTAGTAAAGAATAATGAAATGAAAAAAATTTATTATTTTCGTTTTATTTCCTATTCAAATTTAAAGCAGTATTTATTTAAATAGTTTACAATTGAATTCAAATAAAACATGCAAGTTCCAAGAATTAAAATTATTTTTAATTTATTGGGAAAAACTATTGAAAAATTGGTAATTTGTGTAAATATAAAAGCATTTGTGCATCCTACATAAAAGAATAAAATTATCAATAAAAATTAATAAATATTAAAATTTTTAACAGCATTTATGTATGCATATGGCTTCTATTGGACAACAGAAATTTTACGAAAAGTAATAAGTACAACTGCCTATGAACCAAAAGTTTACAGCTGTCTTCCTAGTGGTAGTTTTTAATATTATCCTTAACGATCTCATCATCAAAATCAAGTTTCAGTTTTACTTTTCGATTCTCGAATAAATATCAAAAAAGTTTTAAGCTTATGATCCAACACTGTTTTTCATATGACCACATTAATTGCATATTTTTAGGGGTTCACTTATAAGTTTAATAACATGACTTATAAAGAGCTTATAATGTATTAAAGTACTTATTAAGCACTTTTAAAAATTCACTTGAATTAATAATACTTAAATAGTAACTCTATAATTTAAAATATTGAGAGAAGAAGGTAGAAGATACAATACCACTCATTTGACATTTTAAATTTTGAAGCTCTCTATAATTTCTTAAAGTAGGAAATCAAACACATTTACTTTCAATCCTTACAGAATTACTGGTAATATAATTTATTCTTACTTATATTAAAAATGTTTTAAATCTAAGGCTGCATTGAGCCAAGGCGAGTTAGCTTAAGGCAATATAACACATACTTGCTGCTTAAACAATTTATTGGTTGGATTTAATGGTAACACCATAGATATAGATGCTTGCCTGAACAGAATGCTGGACATATTATATTATTATAATTAAGAATGATCCAATTGAAGTCTGCACACAATTAATACTTAAAATAGGGTCTTGTAGAACAACTAGGCCTTATAACATCTTAATTTTTAACAGAAACAACTCTGTTTATCGTATTATATTGCAAAAATTATGTTATAATAAATATTAATTAGTTAATAATTATGTAATTAATTTGAACTTAACTGCAAATGATATCTGAACAGAATCAAAACCTGGGCTTTGATGCACCAATCTCTTATTACTAATAGAATAACCATTTTATTTACAAGTGACTGTTTTAACTAATTATACTTCAATGGCTTGTTGTAAAATAGGGCTTTGATCTATTTGATTAGTGATAAGTTATTAGTGCAGTAGGGTCCTGATAAATTCTCTCAAATGAAAGTTTGTATTTAAAGTATTAATGATATAATACTTATATGACTCCACTGATTATGGTATAGAATTTAATACTCATTAAATTTAAAAAGTGATTTCGAAAATCGATAAATTTAATTATTAACTTATTATTAATTTCGAGTTGAACAATTTTGTAAATACATAAAATTTCATAAAAAATTTAAAATTAACTATAAGTAATTCCTTAAAAGTTTTTTCATTGCATATTAATTTACTTCTCTTTGACTCGGCATCCACCAGCGATTTTGCAATAATAATTATTATCAAGTTAATAAACTATAATAAAAAATTTTACATTTTAAATTTTAATTATAAAAGTTAAATTTACTTGATAAATAATAATTAATAAGAAAAAAATGTTAATATTCTTTTAAAATCGATTAAAATTATTTAATTGCGATTATTATTCATAAAATAAGGAAAAAATTTTTAAAATAAAATTCAACATAAAATGAAGAATAAGTAAATTTATATTTAAAATTTATACATTATTCTATCAAATAACAAATACAAAATTGTTATAAAACAAATACATACAACAATATATGTATATAATATTTATGTATTTGTACAGGATAATAAATTAAAGTATAAAACAAAAAAAAAAAAAAAGTAGAAAAATAAAATAAAATTTGTGTAATTTCCGGTTTTAATGATGAAAGATTATTATTACCATTAAAGTAACTTTGATTCATTGCCATTTTCAAAAAAAACATAAAAAACCAACAACAACAAATACAACAACAATGAAAATATATAACGACTTCCAACATATATACATGAAAACTTCAATTAAAATTAGGTTATGTGAGAATTACCAAAAAAAACACAAACATTTCAACTTCCTAATTCGTTTCTGAGTTTTTCCATTTTCATTTCCAAAACACACTAATTTTCATATTTGAAGTTAATTTTGTAATTTTGAAATTTATTTGAAATGATTGTTTTTTTTTTTTTTTCATTTTAATTTAAATTTGGGTTGGTTTTTTCAACCTACCCAGTAATTTACAATTTACAACTATACGTAGCATTAGATATATTATAAACTGGTTAAATAATCAGTGTTTGCTTTTGAGTCTGTTAAACTATTGAACTAAAATACGTATGGTTATTCAAGTATTAAATTTTCATATACAATATTTGTAATAAAATATTTAACTTTTATAGTGATAAAGAAAGGAATTGACTATTTAACTTGTTATAATTATACTAGCTAATACCCGGTACGCGTTGCTGCGCCTCTTAATGGTTGAATAATACTGCAAAAAGTTAACACAAAAATTACACACGGTTTACACATGTAAATTTTAAAATGTATGAAAGCAATCTTTTTAAAACGATTTTTCTAGGATTATTCTAGTAATTTTTGAAACTTTCTGTAATTCAAAGCAGTACAAACTACTTTCCAAAATTTGACGTAATTTACTTCCAAAAAAATTTTTTTGACTAATCGTAAGACCAACTGTTAACAGGCTTAACTCCATTTTCAAGTTGCTTCACACATATAAAATTTGAAGTCAACCGGTCAAATCGTTTCTAATTTAGAGTAAAATAACCAAAAACTTTATAAAAAGCTGTTGGGCCGCAAAGGGTTAATGGAACTTAACAAAATTTATTTTGGGGCTTTCTTGAAAGCCAAAGCAGAATTTCGTAAAATCGGACAAAATTTGGACCCAAAATTTTTTTTTGACCAACCGTCGGCCCGACATGGGTTAACAAATTCCAAAACTGTTAATAGTGTCTACTCAATTCTCAAAGACCATCACGTATACAAAATTTGAAGTCAATTGGTCAAACAGTTTCGAACTTAGAGTAAAGTATTGAAAAAACCTATAAAAAGCTGTTGGGCCGCAATGGGTTAATGGAACTTACCAAAATTTTTTTTGGGGCTTTCTTTTAAGCCAAAGCAGAATTTCGTAAAATCGGACAAAATTTGGACCCAAAATTTTTTTTGACCAACCGTCGGCCCGACCTGGGTTAACAAATTCAAAAAATTTAAATAGTGTCAACTCAATTCTCAAGGAGCATCACGTATACAAAATTTGAAGTCAATTGGTCAAACAGTTTCGAATTTAGAGTAAAGTATTGAAAAAACCTATAAAAAGCTGTTGGGCCGCAATGGGTTAATGGAACTCAACAAAAATTTTTTTGGGGCTTTCTTTTAAGCCAAAGCTGAATTTCGTAAAATCGGACAAAATTTGGACCCAAAATTTTTTTTGACCAACCGTCGGCCCGACATGGGTTAACAAATTCCAAAAATGTTAATAGTGTCTACTCAATTCTCAAAGACCATCACGTATACAAAATTTGAAGTCAATCGGTCAAACCATTTTCATTTTAGAACAAAGAAGTTTAAATAATTGCACCACAGCCCCAACTTGGCGGTCCGTTAGAGCAAAATTTTTGGGCCACGATTTCTTTCCGTACCCAAAAACCTCTATACACAAATTTTCATGAAAATCGGCTCTGCAGTTTAGGAGTCTATTCGCTACAAACAAACAAACAAACAAACAAACAAACTTTCATTTTTATATATATAGATAGATTTGATATAGATTTTTTTTTTAGATTGGGGTGTATACAAAAGAGTTTAGGGTGGTGCCATATGAATTGATATTGAATTTTTAATTGTAAACATATTTCTCTTCAGGGCATATGTGAGAAAGTACTTAATCAATGTGAGGCATATCAGAAAGTACTTAATTAATAATTAATAATCAGTGTTTAAAAAACTACGTAGTTTTTCGTAGTATTTACTTATGCTATGATATTGCTGTGTAACATCTTCACAGCATAAGCACAGTCAAAGCTTTTTTTTTTTAAAGGAATTGCTTCTGCTATGCTATGCTGCGATCATTTCAAAAAGCAAGCATTTAAAGCTTTTCATATATTTTTTTAAAAAGCAATTGTCAAACGAAAAGCTTTTGCTGAATAGCAGATAAAAAATGATATTAAGTTGCTTTGACTGCTTATGCTTTTGTATTCTGTAATCTTATATGTTCTGTATCTTATTCTGTAATCGTTATCTTTAGAAATTAAATGCTACCGTTGTATTTGAAATTTTTTTTTATCTTATAATTCACCAATTATTTTTGTTAATTTTTGTTTTATTTTTTATGCAATTTGTGCACTAAGTCTGTATAACGTATTCAGCAATTAAGTTCTCAGTAAAAGCTTTTTCTTAGTTTACTTTTTATAGTTCAGCGTTTGATTATTGTAATGTGCTGAAACGCCAAAGCTGTTGTTTTTTCAAAATAATAGCTATCACTTTCATTTGCTTTTATAGTATTTTAGCAGCATAGCATAGCACAGTTTTATTTATTAAATTTAAATGCTGTGACTGTTCAGTAAAAGCACTTAATTCATTGCTTTTGTTGCTTTAACTATAGCATTTCAAACCATTTTAATAACTATATAAACAAATACAAAATATAAACAAATAATTTAATTGAATAATACAACTCACAGATTTAGAATAACTCTAATACAAACAGCTTCAGAACATTTGTTTCAGCTTCAGAACATGTGATTAACTTAAGTAAAATTGACAATATATATACTTATTACATAGGCATAAAAAAATAATGAACTTTTTGACATATTATCTAAATTAGTATCGAGAAGCGCTCAATACTCAAGTAATTTTCGCACTCAAATTATTATTTTGATATAAAGATAAATAATTGAGGCAATTTTGTGACCGAATAAGCCAATCTAACCATATATTTTAAAAGTCATTTCTGTCAAAAATCGTGTCAAAATGTTTTGAGTAACACAAACGCAAATTGAAATTCAAATAGAGCAGACTTAATATTTGAATAGAATATCTTTTGTAAATTCTAAAGGATTAAGTAAAAAAAAATACTTGCATAAACCGGACTTAATTCCGATAAATATTAAAGAAAATCCCGAATCCAACTCTACATATACCCACAAAACTCATCATCCAACACTGATTGAAAAAATTCATTGTAATAAATTCAAATTATAATAATAATAAGAAAAATAAAAATTAACAAAATTTAATGTAAAAATTTGTTTTTGGCGCCTAAAAATAGAAATTAGGATACGTGTGGTTTTTCCATTTTTGTTTTAATTTTTTATGGCCAATTTACTTCAAAAATATAATTTTAAAATTATTATGTAGAGAAAATGGTTAAATATAACAGAATTTAAAAAGGAGGCCAAAATTAGACTAACATATATATCTGTATTAAATGTTTTTACAATATTAATAGCTATAACTAGTGTTAAAATTAAAATTTAAAGAAAATTCAAATAATATTAAGCTACGAGTATAACAGTGCACCCTTCGATAATCCATTCTGATGAAATACTCTTGTCTTTATAACCTTTTGAAACAAATGACGAAATTTTATATTATGCTAATTATTTTATTTTTCAAATTTTGCAACTGATTTTTTGTTAAAAACCGTTATTATACCCGTATGACTATATAGTCAAAGGGTATAATAAATTTGCCATTACGTTTGTGACGCAGAGAAGGAGGGGGGGTAGATATAGACTCAAGTGTATGGATCGGATCAGAATCGAAAAAAAAATCGATTTAGCTATGTAAGTCCGTCCGTCCGTCCGTCTGTCCGTCCGTCCGCACGATAACTCAAAAACTAAAGGAGCTAGGATTATGAAATTTTTGCAAATTCGTTTTTTTGCAATAGCCGTCATCGCTATTTAAATCCAGCCATTTTGGTCCATGGGTTCGGGTGGCTGCCATACAACTTCTTTTTTTATATGAGTATTTCTCTGTACCTATTGTAACTGCGTGTCTGAAATTTTGGCAAAAGTAGTTTAGTTTTATGGCCAAAGTTTCTGCAAAATTTGGTTGGTCTACTGCAAAGGGTTCGAGTAGCTGCCATACAACTTCTTATTTTATATGAGCATTACTCTATACCTATTGAAGTTGGGTGTCTGAAATTTTGCCAAAAATAGTTTAATGTAATGGCCAAAGTTACTGCAAAATTTGGTTGGTCTACTGCAGAGGGTTTGACTAGCTGCCATACAACTCTTTCTTTTATATGAGCATTATATTTCACCTAATAAAGTTGGTATGTTTGAAATTTTGCCAAAAGTAATTAATCGGATGATATAATGTTTATATTACGGTCATACGGGTATCCCAGAGTTGACACAGTCTACTCTACTACACTCTTCCTCGTTTTTAAATATAAATAATAGTTTGCACCACCCTGTGTAATAACATTTTGCTAATTAAATTTTTAACAGAAATTCTTACTAAACAGGGGCCTCGATTTTGCAACGAATAAGCATTTGACTTAATAACCGAAATAGTATAAATTTTAATCGAGCTCAGGACTTTATTGCGTCAATCCTTTATCACGAATTAAATAATACGTAGTGATAATTGAATGGTGCAACAGGGAACAGGCCACAGGTCCAAATTTATAACAAAAAAAAATTAATTTAATTTTACAAAATCTCCTTGGTTACCGAAAGTAAAATATAAAAATATATGATATTAATAAAATATATAATAAACTAATTGATTGTCGCACGTTAGCTCCCATATAAATCAACAACAACAATTTTTTTGTGAGAGCTTTCACAATGCCACCTATTGTTAAAAATCTTTCAACGCCACTAAGTGTGTGTGGTGTTGAAAAATTATTAAGTTATTTGAAATTAATATCAAATTTAGTTCACCATGTCATTTTGAGAATTTTTTTTTTAAATAATAATTTTATTTAGTTTAATTAAATTTTATTACAATATAAATAATTGCAACGGATAAAGTATAACTCCTATTATATAAGGTATGTTAAAACTAGATTTCGAAACAAGTTTAAACTTTTTCGAAACAATTTGATAATTTTTTTTATTAAAATATCAAAAAAAAAGGAAATTGAATTTTACTAGATTATTATTGAACTAGTATAGAAAGTTTTTAATGCAAAACAATTTCAGAATAAAATTTTTTTAGAAAAAATTAAACTTTTTTAGCTTCATTTGTTTTGTTTCTTTAAATGAAGCTATTTAAAAAATTTAAGCTTCACTTTGTAGAAATTCTAATTTTTAAAGAAAAATTTTTTAAAATTAGATATTGAAATTTTTTGTTAAATTTTTCCAAAAAAATTCTTTTTGTGAAGTTCTGTTTTTTTTTTCAATATTTAGTATATGTTTTAATAAAATTTTAAGAATTTTTATAACATAACTTTTCAATTTCGATAGCAACTTTGTAACTTTTAAAAAAAGTTTTTATTTAGTTTTTAAAAAAAAATTTAGAAAAAAAATTCCTATAAATTTTTAATTGCAGCTATCAAATTTTTTTATATATATATTTATATCGAACGAATTTGTTTAGAAAAAATAAAAATAACTTTTAGATTAAATACAAAATATTATTTTATTAATGATGTTTAATACATCTAATTTTTATTACAATTAAAACAAGTCTCTCCTATTTCTCAAAAATACACTTCTTTTTATATCTTTAAAATCAACGGTACTTTACATTATATTTTCTTATATTTAAAATTATTACCATATATGGTAATGATAATGGTACAAAATATTAATATAGGAACAAATGGAAATTAAATATAAAATATTATGAATTGGTATAAAAATATAATAAGTAGGGACAAGTTGACCGGGGATAGGAATATACTAAATAGGGATAAGTTAACTCCTCCCCCCTTAAGTCAAATGTCCTCATTTGAGAATATTATTTTACAATTCTGTTTTCTTTTCTTTTTTTTTTTTTTTTTAAGCAAATTTTTTTTTGTTTGTTACAATGTTTACAATATTTATACTTTACTAATACATTATACTAATACATTTTTATTTTATAATTTACATTTTTAAGAACATATTTTAAAATTATACCAGATTATACCTTTTATAAAAAAATTCATAATATTATGTAAGATTAAAAATTTAATTTATCAGAAGTACATTAAAATTCTGCCAATCTTTGCAAAAAAAAAGTGCGCTGAATATCGATTCTCGAACGATATGAGCGCCATATTTAATCAAGTTAAAAAAAATTACCTTAAAAGTCAAATTCGAATATTTAAATATTGTTGTTTTTTTTTTTTGTTTTGTTTTTATTTGTTTATTTTTAAAAATTTTTACATTTTTTTTTTTTTTTTTTTTAAAAAAAATTACATACTAAATTTATATACTAAAAAAAAAATAAACAGTGAGGCGTTAGGATAGTGAAGCAGAAACAATTTCAAAAAAATAGGTATATCTTTCCATTTAACAAAATGCAAATAATTGGTTTTCTTTTTAGGTAAAAGATTATAAGTAAATCATCGATATATCCAAATGATAGCAGAGAAAACTTAAAGAAGAAATTTAGTTTATAAGATTTAGATTTAAGTTATAAAATTTAGTTTTAAGTTAGTACTAGGATATTTGTTTTTTTAGGTAGTTTAATTGTAGGTAGGTTAATTAAGTAGGAAAATTAATTAGTTTGATACTTTTTTTGTTTAGCTAATTGCGATTTATAAATTTTCCGGTTCTTGTTATCGATATAATAATTTCGGTTTAGTTTATGAAGAGATACTGGTTTAAAGTGAGGATCAAGTTTTGTGACTCTTAGATTTTTTATTAACATAGGATTTTCGTTTTGATCTTTTCTATTTCTATTTAGATTTGCTATTGTTTTTTCTTTTTGTGTTCTAATTTTGCATGATAATGTTCGAATTTCTTCTGAGGATAGTGATCCATCCTGGAAACTAATAGGTCTGTGCCCTGTGGATGAATGAATTGTATTATTATAATACAATAATGCATCTACTACATAATCACTATCTTCTCTTATTTCTTGACCTAACTTTTCTTTAGTTTTCATTATTCTAATGTGCTCATTCAATGTATTATGAAATCTTTCTATATCGGAGTTTCCCGTATGCAATTGAGGAGTGGTTAAATGAAGTTCTATATTATTGTTTTGAAAAAAATTTTTAGAACTTAAACTTCCAAAGCCTTTTTCATTATCTGTAATTATTTTTTTCGGTTTACCTATTATACTTATATAACGTTTGATAGCTTTTTCAATGTCTAACCAGTTTCTTGATTTAATGGAAATAATTTGAGCATATTTGGAAAGTTTATCGATAAATGTAAGATACGCTTTACCTTTTTTTAAAAACCAAATATCCATATGAATAATTTCATTTTTAAACGAAGGTGTTTCTGTAAGTCGGAACGGTAATTTCAGAGGATTTCTTTCATATTTTGCTGTGTTGCAAATGTTGCAATTATTAATTACTACAGATATTTCTTTCTTTAAATTAGGGTAGTATATGAATGGTTTTAATTCTAAATATACCTCATTAATTCCTCTGTGATTATGTTTAAAGTGCTCCTGCAATATTTTTTCTTTTAGTTCAGTTCTATTTGCAATATCTTTTAAGATGTAATTTACTTTATTAACTACAACAGGTACATTAGCATTTTTCCAATTTAAATAGATATCTTGAAATTGTTTAAACATATTAAAATCTTCAAATAAAATTCCTACAATACCTTTTTTTGGTAAATAATTTTTTAAAATATTTTCATATAAATTTTTATTAGGTTCGCGAGTTATAATAGTAATTCTTTTTTTCCTAAATATTTTTTTTGATTCAACTGTGTCTATATTTCCCTTTTTTATAATTATTTGTGTTTTAAATATATTTAATGGTAATTCAGAAATTTGTATGTAATGTCTATTATCCTCTTCAGCACTATGTATAGTAGCCATTGTAGACATATTATCGATATTTTTCTCGTTAATATTAATTTCAACACGCGAGAGTGCGTCTGCTACATAATTCTCTTTGCCCTTTATATATTCAATATCATAAGTATACTCCTCTAGGCTAATTTTCCACCTTTGGAGTTTACTATTAGGTTCTTTTATATTGGCTAACCACTTCAAAGGCTGGTGGTCCGTTTTAATCGTAAATTTTCGACCATATAAATAGGGCCTAAAATATTTTGTTGCCCAAATTATGGCAAGGAGCTCTTTTTCTATTGAAGAATAATGAATTTCATGTTCATTAAGTGTTCTGCTGGCAAAACTAATTGGATGGTTATCCTGTGCTAATACAGCACCAAGAGCGAAATTGGAGGCATCTGTAGTTAGTACAAATTTTTTATTATAATCCGGATACCTTAAAATCGGATCCGATATAATTAATGATTTCAATTTATTGAAAGCATTTATATAATTTTCATCTTGTGGATTAACCTTAATACCCTTTTTTAATTGTAACGTCATCGGTTTTGCTATTTGGGCAAAATCTTTTATAAATTTTCTATAAAACCCAACTAATCCTAGAAATTGTTTAATTTGTTTTTGATTTTTCGGAATAGGAAACTTTTGTACAGCTTTTATTTTTTTAGGGTTTGGCTTTACGCCATCTTTAGTTACAATATGACCTAGATATTCAACTTCTCTTGCCATAAATTGACATTTATCTAATTGAACCTTTAAGTTAGCCTCTTTTAATTTTTGAAATACCTTTCTAATTGATATTAAATGTTCTTCTAGGCTGGTACTGAAGATGATAATATCATCCAGGTACACAAAACAAATTTTTCCAATTAGATCTGACAACAAGGAATTCATCAGTCTTTGAAATGTTGACGGTGCGTTCTTAAGTCCGAACGGCATCCGCAAAAATTCATAAAGACCTTGGTTTGTTGAAAATGCTGTTTTAGGGATGTCATTTTCAGCTATTTCAATCTGGTGAAATCCCCTTGCCAGATCCAATGTTGTGAAGTACATTGATCTTCCTAACTTATCTAATATGTCATCCATATTAGGTATAGGAAACTTATCATCTATAGTGATAGAATTCAATTTCCTATAGTCAATCACTAGTCTCCACTGTGGTTTACCAGATGCATCTGCCTTTTTGGGAACTATCCAAAGAGGAGATGAGTATGGTGAACTACTTGGTCTTATTATACCCTGTTTTAACATTTCCTGAATTTGTTTTTCGACTTCACTTTTATGTATTTGAGGGTATCTATATGTTCTTGTGTAAACGGGAATATTGTCTTTAGTTTTTATTTCGTGCTGTATTTTATTAGTAAATGTTAAATCACAATTTTCTTTATAAAAAATTTGATCGTACTGATCTATTAACTTAATTAATTTATTTTTCTCTTCATTATTTAAGTCAGCAGTTTGAATTTCAGCAATACAGTTTTTAGAATAAGTCCGTTCTTCACCGACCGGTACTTTTTCAGAAAGAGTTACATAAGCTTGTGCTTTTGTTTCGTCACCCTCGTTAAAAAAAATAGGGACGCTTATATTATCATTCACTACTAATGAATGTAAATTATAATCAATTTTAGCTTTATGAGGAATCAGGATGTTATTCCCAATTATTCCATCATAGAATTTTTCAAATTTTAATTCTAAAAATTCCATCATTTCTTTTGATTGGAATATTTTAAAACTTGGTATTTTAATTTTAGTATCACTGTAACATTCGCTTTGTAATGTTTTAATTTTAATTGGTTTAATTTTTTCTTTAGATTTAGGGTCACAAATATTTTCGTTTATTACACTCATATTTGCTCCCGTATCTAAAATAAACCGTAATGGACCTTTAGTTGTTTTTATTACTATGTAGGGTAAACGTCTTTGGAGGCACTCAAGGGAAAATTTTCGGTGGTTTGATCAACGTCCATACGTGAATAATTCCTACTATTATAAGAGTTTTGAGAGGTTCTAAAATTATTATTGTTTGTTTGGTTGTTAGATTGGTTATTATGATTTTGTCTATTGGAGTTATAATGAAAATTTGAATTGTAACGAAAATTTGGATTACTTCGCGGTATATTGATTTGTTGTCTATCAATATTTTGATTAGGCGAATTATGGCGTGCACCATAATTATAGTTAGGTCTGTTATTTAGCTGGCGATAATTGTACCTATTATTTGCATTAAAATAATGTGCATTATTTCTATTCAAAAAGTTATCATTTGTTCTATTTAAATAATTGCCTTCTGTTAAAATTTCTAAGGCTTCTTCCAAATTACTAGGATTTCTACATTGTAAAATAGTAAACATAGGCTCTCCTAGCTTAGTTTTAAATATTTCTAAAGCCTGCCTACTATTACTTTCAGAAATCCTAGTTAGATCAGCCTCATTATTTATTTCATTTTGAATTTTTAAATTTAACCTACTTAATATACTTATAATCTTATTATAAAAATCTAATACTGTTCCTATAAATTCTACACATCTTAATTCATCAAATATCTTATTACTACTTTTTTTTTCCGAAAAATTATTTACTAAAACTATTTTTAAATTATTCCAATTTGATATGGAATTATATATACTAATAATTTTATATGCCTCACCTTTTATCTTTTTGATGTTAATAAAAAAAAATTTCTTCCCTGCTTCATCAAATTTAGCGATGAATTCCCAAACTACATCAACCGCTTCGATGAAATTTTTCAATTCTTCAGGTTCGCCGTGAAATTCTGGGATGTTATTAATATACTGCAGGGGATCGATCGTGTACTGCTGTTGTGTAGGTGCCCCCACAGTATAAAGCCCTTGTTGAGTAGACATTTTTTTTTTTTTTATTTTAATTTTTTAATAAGTGTTTTGTTTTTTTTTTTTTTATAAATGTTTTTTAAGAATGTTTTTTGTTTTATTACTTTGATTCTTTTGCTGAATTAATAAAACACTGCAAAGTTTGATGTATTTAAAAACAATGTGAATATTTTTTACAAATTTTTTTTTATGATTTTGTTTTTTATATAGAATTTTTTTGTTTTATTTTTGAATAGATTAAGTATTATTTTCACTTTTCCCGTTGTTAAATGAGTCTTCTTTTTTAATTGTAATGAAGGCATTTACATTATTGCAATTTTCAATTTTTGTTTTAAATGTATAAGTGTGTTGTATATTATATAAATTATTTTTTTTTTTTATATTCTATTAAAAATTTTTATTACTTTTTTTGTATGTTTAATTTTGCACTGCTCATTTTCATTTCGGTTTTAATATTTATTTAAATATTATTTTTATTAACATTTGTTTTGTTATCAGTTTTAATTAATTTTACACAGAGATATTTATTTTAATAATGTTTAAAAAAAATCAAATAAAATGTTTCCTATTTTTTTTTTTGTATATTTATCCTTTTAAGTATTTTTTTTGTTTTTTGTTGTTACTTAATTTTACACTAGCTAAGTTTAAATGTTTTTTTTTTTTTTTTTTTTTTATTTTTCACACAAACTCTTATTTAAATTTTTTTCCCGACTGCGCCATTTATATCGAACGAATTTGTTTAGAAAAAATAAAAATAACTTTTCGATTTAATTTAAAATATTATTTTATTAGTGATGTTTAATACATCTAATTTTTATTACAATAAAAACAAGTCTCTCTAATTTCTCAAAAATACATTTCTTTTTATATCTTTAAAATCAACGGTACTTTACATTATATTTTCTTATATTTAAAATTATTACCATATATGGTAATGATAATGGTACAAAATATTAATATAGGAACAAATGGAAATTAAATATAAAATATTATGAATTGGTATAAAAATATAATAAGTAGGGACAAGTTGACCGGGGATAGGAATATACTAAATAGGGATAAGTTAACTATATATATATATATATATATATATATATACATATATGTATACATTTACTATATATATTATTGTATTAAAGCTTAAAAATATAATATAATAAATTAAATAAAATTTCTTTGATTTTAATCTGCAATTATGTATCAATGAGTAAATATTTATAATTATGTCATTCCAATTAAATCAATATTCTTGTTTTATTTGTAATGAATTAATATATAAAAAAAAACAACAATATATACATACATAATATACAACCACATATATACAACCAATATATTGCAATATACAATCATTAATGTTTTTTTAAATATATAAAATAAAATAAAATACAAAATAAAAAGTTGTTCATATTCATTTGTACATATTCGAGGTTTTATATATGCACATGCAAATGTTCATATCAAGGATCAATTTTATAGCTATATTTGATATTTTATATGTATCGTATTTGTTTTCGTATTTGTGTGTTTTATTGTTTCTTGTTTTGGTTGAAAAAAAAATAAAAACAAACAAACAATTGGTAACATAAATAAAAAAAAAAACAAAAAAAATCAAAAATAAAAACTGGATAAATCAAAAGAACAAACAAAGGAAAAAAAAAGTTTACATTCCCAAAAAAAAACAATTCACTACTATATAACAAGGACAAGGTTGGACATTACTGGATGTCATTCATATTTTATTTTTCCCCATTTTTATTTTATTTTATTCTTCTTTTTTTTAAATATTTATTTTTGTTTATTTCCAATTTTTATTTATTTTTCTGTTTTTTTTTTTTTTTTTTTTTAATTTACTATGTCATTGGGGGACAACCATTCAGCCACAAATTCAGTTGATTGCAATTGACGGTTGTTCCATCACTGAATATGTTTTTACCATATTTATTTGTTTTATCTACAGTTTATTCTTTATATACATTTACAGTTATTTTATTTATGCATTCATACTATGAATATTTATACATATTGTTAGGATCAAAATACAGTTAACACTTATAGGTTTTGTGATTACAAGTCAATTTACAGTTATGGTTCATTTTAATAAACTGTTATAACAGTATTTTATTTTAAATAAAACTAGTCTGACACCTGACATTTTGAAAAAAATTGTCTGAATTGAGTGACAATTTTGTTTAGAAAATATTGCTATTAATTTAAACTTGAATACTTTAAATTTTGTTTATGTGTATGTTGTTTAAGTAAGTTTTCAGATTGTCACTTGGATTGTCACATGGAAATCTTCGATGCATAAAGCATTGCAGCTAATAGATGTAGGTATATTTATATTTTCACAATTTACAAATGGTAAATGGTAAAAAATATAATTTTTTCAAAGCTATAAATTCAAATGTTAAATGCATAAATGATTTATCAATGAATTGTCAGATAATTGCGACTATTTTGACAAATTGCAACCTATCAGTGACGTTACAGAAAGGTGACAGATTTCAATTTTTAATTGTAAATTATTCATTATTTAACAAGTTAATATATTGTAGAATTCAGGGCCGAGAATATGATATTATGAGGATTCAGTATAAACAGACTCATAATAAACAGCACATTAAGTCCTAGATTCTTAGCTTAGCACGTAATGACATTTTTTCCAAAAACCCCAAAATTAGTGTTAACTATTTTTTAACACTAACAGTATGTACAAATATGTTCTTTATTATGCATTATAATATTTAATATTGGAAAATATTTATATAATGTATGTATTATGCATGTATGTACACATATATAATATATATATATTTATTTTATTTATATTTGTATTAATTTGTAATTTTTACATCACAAATGATGATGTTGAATATATTTTATTGTATTGTCATTCTTATTTTTATAATTGTAGCACTATCTGCAACTTTCATTATTTATTTTCATTCTTTTATTATTACATTGACTGATTACTTTGATAGTAGATTTTATTGTTGATGATGTTGATGTTGGTGTTGTTGTTGTTGTTATTATTGCTGTTGTTTGTTGTTTTTGAATTGTTATTTTTGATTTAATATTTTCAACAGCTGCTTTTGTAGTTAGAATGGTGGTTAACTGATGATGAATAACATTAATTATTTTCAGTTCAACAAACAATTTGTATATATAAAATAAAAAAACTATTCTTAATATAAAATCAGGAACAAATAATTTTGTTGCATTTTCATGTTGCATTGCAGCACGATGTTCACTTTTAATGACATGTACATAAACACTATCTGAATCTGTAATAAAAATGAGAGAGAGAGAGAAAGAGATAATATGAAATTAATATGCAAGTATATATACATTTATATATTTTTTAATATAATATTCGTATATATTTAGATGGTAAAATTGCAACTTATATATTATTCTGATAAATATATAAGTTATTTACATATGAAAATTACTGTAAAACGGAAAATTGATGTAGATTGTCAATAACATTTAAAATTTAAAAAAAAAATATATATTTTTTGCATAATTAGTTTAACGACGTAAGCAAAATTTTAAAGGTAAACAAAATGAAGGTTTTTTTTTTTTTTGAGTATAAAATTATAAGTCAATATATAATATAAACTATTTATATAGTATAACAGTTTCAATTTTCATGGCTGGTATATAAGTATAAAGTAATATAGTTGAAATGAAACTAGAGCAAATTATTATGTTAAGTTTGAACAAATGTTCAAAATAAAATCAGTGGTGGGTCAAGTGGTAAACTTTGACATTCGGTATAATCTGGGTATAATAATATTGGATATTTTTTTTTTTTTTTTTTTTAAGCTCTAACTGTTAAACTGTTACGCTAATTAGCCTGTCTATACCATATGTATATGTTGGAACTGGGTGTCATATTATATTCGTGTTATTAGAATTGGCCTTATTGAATTCCACATACAATTTAAACATGAGATAGAACTAGGCTTATAACATGTAGAAACGTCTTAGAGTTTCAATAGTTACAATTCTGTTGTTTGCTTATTGTAATATTTTGTATTTGAGTTATATGGTATTCTTTATCTGCGAGTTATATTATTTAATTAAATTTTTTGTTTATATTTTGCATTTGTTTATATTGTTATATTAATGTATTTTTACTTACAGATATATAATTATTAATTATTGATTATGCCATTAATTTGAACCCAAAGGCGAATGGTAGCTGAGTCGGGTCGAAAACCAGAAAAGTTTTTTCACTTTCATGAAAAGTCGGCACTCAACCACTGTGCCAGCCAGCCGTTAAATAATCTAGTAAAAGTGTGTAATATAGTATAGTATAACTTATAAGTTTCGTATTTAGATCTTTACAAAAATAACTTTTTCTAATTACTTTCCATTTTGAGTGTTTTTATTAACACAACCAGGGAGGTAAAGGTCAATTTAATTATTTATAAAAAAATTAAAAAATTTTAAGAAAGTCTGTTTTTATATAAAAACAACAAGATTTAGATTGATTGATTTTATTTATTTATTTATTGATTTACAGTCCCCTACCACATCCAATGTGAAAAGTGAGTGAATCTGCTTTTCCTTTTTCAGTTGTGGCAATTAAATTTATTTTATATTATGGTATAAACTATTACGATATCAATTATAAATTATATTTTTTTTATTTGATATGATCTGACCGGGATTTGAACCCTAAACTTTTCGATTGAAAGGCCGCCACTTTAACATACTGCGCCATCGGTCAGACAGATTGATTAAATAAAAATGTAAAATAATTTTTCAAATGATAAAAAACTTCACTTTTCAAAAAATTATATAACTGAAAATATGGTCAGACATTTTAAAATGAAATTTGGAAGGGACATACCAACTACATATAGCCAGTTTCGATACAATCAAGCGTCGAAAGAACTAGCTGTAAACTATCTTAAAATACTTTCAGAACGGAAATTTGAGAAAAACAAATCCACTTATAAAATTGTATACATTATATAAATTCTCATATTTCTTAGGACCTCTTAAAAGGGGGATAAACTTGATATCTTATTATATACATCTTCTGAACAATTGAAATTTTCTTTCCTTACCATTCTCGCAAGATCTTGTACTATATTTCGTTAAATCAAATCAAACTATATAATATCAGTCTTCCAGTTAAAGATTCATTGACAAGTCATAAAATAGACTTTTGTTATAAAGAGTTAAGTCATAAAAGTCATTAAAGTTAAGTTAAATTGAAATAATTTAATTTTGAAGCCTCTGAAACCTCTATCTTTTTCGATAATATCTTTCCAAAAACTTAATTTTATTAATCACAGTCATTTTTTTACAGTTCGAATTATAAAAAACCCTCAAAAATTCTAAGAGAGATAAATTCAGGACAAAAAATAAAAACTTTAAAGGACTATCAAAAGTTTATTGAATTAAAGTCAATTTTATTTTGGAAAAATTTATTTTAAAATAAATCGATCACATTACAGAAATATTAAGTTGTTTATTAAAGTTGTGAAGAATATGACATATATATAACATAATATTAATACATAAACTATTAATACTATATAATTAATTATACATATATATATATCCTCTTATATAGCAAGAAAAACAACAAAAAAAAAAATTGTTTTAAAGAAAAATTTAAAGAAAAATTGTTAAAATTATTTTAAAATTAAAAATTCATCAGAAGTAAAAGCAGTTAAACATTTAATTTGTAGGTATGGTTAAAGGTAATTTAAATTGTAAATTTTTTAGTTATCTTCAATTAACAGTTATTTGCTTCATTAAAATATACTTCTTTTAATACGTTTTAATCAATCAATATTAAATTATCTTGTAATTACTTATTAGAAGACTTGATGCGAATATCAGGTATAAAGAGTCTGGACTATCTGAAAGTCTTACTTAATATTTTCTGTGTTTCTACATCATCGGTGATTTATTAAATTCTACGTAGGTATCACTTTCTTATTTAATTAAAGTTTTTTATCCTAAAATTGGCATTTTAACCACTTATAAACTTCAACTAGTGTTTTTTCAGGAGGAGTATAATATGTAAGTGGAATAAGCAATAGCCTGTAAACACTTTAAATTTCATTCCATTATAATTTTTATATTAAATTAACTTTAATTTTAAGAACTAATGCATGATTTAACAATCAAAAGATTTAAAGTGTTCATTAATTAAAAATTTATTAAATCAATTCACAATGACAAAGGGACTAATTAGGAAAAACGCCTTAAGCAGTGATGAATTTTAAATGAATTTTTATAAAATGCCCTCAAGTAATTTTTTTTATTTCTTGGATGGAAGGAATTAAACGAGTACTTTACATTTTTAGAATAAATTAGTCATTTCATAATATATACAAATATTAAAATATATAATCTATATATATATATATATCCATGTCATATTTAAATTCAATTAAAAAAAAAATTAACACGGTGTCAAGTGATTAATTAAAACTTAAATAGGTTTTATTATTGGATTAAAAATAATATCAAATTAAAAAAAATTTTGATTTAATTAAACTGATTTTTAAGATTAAATTGAGGATAAAATTAATTATTTATTTATTATTATTATTATTACTATTATTATTTTAATTTTATTTTTTCCTTCAATTAATTTTCTAACAATCACTTTGGAAAAATTTAAACTTAACTTATATTTAAAAGAATTTAGTTATAGGATTTCATTTATAAACCTCAAGTTATAGAAATTTGAGTTTAGTTAGTTTAATTAATATTAATTATATTTTAAAGAAATGTTATAAGTTATTTAATATCATATCTTAAAGTCAGATATCGTAAAGTTCAATTTAAATAAGAAAATTTCTAAGAACAGTGTCTTCCATTTAATACATTACCTATATTCCAGTGTATTTTAGTTTCCATTTGATTTTACTAAGATTCGTATATTAACAAATTTCATCTGTCTAGAGGACCTAGATCAATCAGAAATGTGGGCTTTTCTTAGGTTTTAGTAGTGCCCGCGCAGGACCAAATGATTACATCTAAAAGACAGCCGGTATTGCCAGCTTTAAAAAAATACATAAGTTTAATTGCGCATATTATCCTTTAAGGACGAAAAGGACATTTGAAAGTATCCTTGTTATTTTAGTCTATTTTATAAAAACCATTATATCTAGCGATCTGTTCGGTATATATATATATTCAATTAATACTAATGGCAACACCAGGTATCTTTAATATATAGTTATTTAGTCTTACGCGGATACTACTTAAGACTCAGAATCCCCGAAATGTGTTGAGATCACACTTTAAATGTAAAAGAAGTAAAGGTACCATAAACGAAACAGTACACAATGAATAAGTGTAAATAAAGAGATATATCTACGCATATACATAATAGTGACCTTTTGATAAGTTTTACATTGCAACAAATTCCAATTTATAAGAACCGGAGTTTGATGAAATATTGAACTAGATACAATGGTTATTCAATTACTTGATTAGTATTAAGTGATAAGGCAAATGTTTCAAAGAATTCAACTTGCAATTATAGGCAAAAAACGCGTGTTAAAAAAAAACAAAATAATTCTTCAAACAAAAAGTTTTTCAAAAAAACTTTTTATATAAATTTTAAAAACTATTTACTATTTTTTTCTAACTCTTTTTAAGCCTTTAAAAAATCCGGTATCAATTTAAAAAACAATTTTATCTCATGTTCCTAACAACTTCAATTACATCAAAGTTAAAATTTCTTATTGAAATTTTTTTTTTTTTCGAAAATGTTTTCGAAAACTTTTACATTTTTTTTTGTGCTTCCCCCCTATAAAATCAATTTAAAAGGTGTTTCACTTTTTATGCCAATTCAATATAAAAACAAAATTTGTTCTTACTTTTATGATATTCAATTGGCTTTTAAACTTTTAACAGTTAATGTTGTGATTTTATGTAGTAAACATATAAAAAAAAGTAAAAAACATATTTGTTTAAAAATACCGTAATGTTTCATACTATAAAATGATTTTTATTTAAGTTTATTTCCCACATGTAGTGCAGAATTGAATGAAACATCGATAAAATATTTATGTAACGTAATGTGGAAATTTGTAAACGTATATGTTTTTCTTATTTAAATAAAATACAAAATGATGTTAAAGAAATATTTATCTATAGATATTTTTGGTTTTTTTTTGGATGCATTTTTGTTTTAAAAAATATTGAAATAAAAATTAAACTGCGATTTAAATGGCAGAAAAGCATAGCGCATTGTTTTACAGCTAATATAGAAGATCTAACGAGATGTTCGAAAAGTTCTCAAGCTTTTATTTTCGGCGGAATTTGAAGTAGTGTTAGAATATTCGTTAGTAAAAGTGTGCTTACTGAGTGACTACATTAGATTTTCCCTGATTAAACTTGAAGCAAAAGGTTAATTTAATTTAATTTAAGCATGCCTCTAATTCACTAAGAATTATTATAAATTTCTTAAGAAAACTGATAGATAACATCTTTAAAATCGAGAGTTTACTGTAGATGGGTTGAACAAACTTAATTGGCAACAATTGAAATATCTAGGTGGCGCAACACGGCTTGTGAAAATTTTATTTAATTGTCATGCGCAAACCGCTTTTATGAAATAATTTACCAGGAAAATTGTTCCCTAAAACTGGAAGGTATATGTGTATGAATTTGGATAAATTTAAGAAGAACATTAACATTTTTCATCTAAACATCCCATCTAATTTTCACAAATCAACCACAATCTCTTAATCCCAAATTTTCTAAATCCGACTCCGAAAAATCCTTTCACATCCTTGTCTTCGAAATCAAACTGTAGATTTGGATCACACGCCACACCATAAAATTTGATCCGAAAAGGGTGTGATTTTAGTGTGTTAAAGTCGCAAACCACCTAAAAGACTTTACACAGTTTTCCAATAGGTAGCTTAGGTTCAAGCTTTCCACTGTCCCTCATTAAAAAAAAAAACAATTAAAAATCTTAATTAATTTTACTCGCACTAAAGATAAATCTGGAAATTATTTAATAATTTATTCGTGCTTGGAATATATTTATAATATGGTTTCTAGTTATTTCAATTTCAATTTTATAAACTTCTAACTTTTTATTACTTTATAAGTTTTTCTCGTATATGCAAGAAAATTCTTCAAATGTATGTACTATACAATATTGTATGTATATAAAATAACGACTTAACACATGCAAGTATATCTATATCACTATACATTGAAATTAAATAAACTTAAGTAAAAAGTTTCTTACCTCTATACAAAATATTTCAAATAAGTAAATCAAATATATAAGTACTAGGAATTTATATAAACAATTTATACATATGTACTTACTTGCATTACTAGGACTACATGTGTAATTTCCGGAATCGGATGGTATAACTTTTGCAATTATTAAACGACTTTGTTTTATTATATGTTCAGTTAGTACATTAATACCACCACGTTGTGAATAATTAATTAATAAACCATCTTTATACCAATATATATATGATGGTGGTCCAGGTGCTTGTTGTGCAATACATGTTAAATTAATGTCACTACCACTTTTAAAATATAATTCAGGATTTGCTAAAATTTTTGCCTTTGAAACTAAAATTTAAAATAAAATGAAATTTAGAATAAAAATACAATTTTAAAATAATTTAGACTTTAATGGACGTAAAGGTTAAATATTTATAAAAAAAAAAAAAGCAAACTTAGAAATATAATATTTTTGTACTACAGTTTTATTATTTTATAATATTTTTAAATAAAATAAAAAAAAAATTGTATTTTTTAAAGCGATTAAAATGGAAAAAAAATTAAGGTAAATAACGGTAACAGAAACGGTTTTTTTTGTTCTGTCATTTTATACGTTTTGTTTTTTATTTTAAATTTATAATTAAAAGTACTGAAGGCATTGATGCTTCAGCATTTTAGTAATTGAATATAAAAAAATATTTTTATTATCATGTTTCATTTTTTTTTTTTACCTTGAAATGCAGCTGGATGCACTTTTTAGCACATTTTCATAAGATTGTGTAAAAATGTGCATTTATAGTTTTACTCTGTCTGTCCGTCTGTATGTTACAATAAAATTTTACATCGTTTGAAATAGAGAGAAGAAATTTTAACTACAAAATAGGTATTGCAAGAAAATTAATTTTATGGAGGAAATTTTTGTAACCCCACATATTACACATTACGGAGCTGCAGCCCCACAAAGGCTGAACATTTTCTTAATTTAAATTGTTATAACAAGAGTTCTTTTAGGTTTATTTTAAATCTGAAAACGGTAAGAAACCACTGGTTTTTAAATTTTTTAAACGGAAATTTATAGGGTTGCCATACGGTAATAAAATTTACCGTTATGCAAAACTCAATTTTTACAAAATTTTTGGCCTCTTATATCTTCTAAACGGGTTAAGTTAGAAACTTGAAATTTTGGGAGAAGTTGGATCTTGAAAAATTAGTACGAGTCGGTTAAGAAAATTTTTTTCAGTTTCCTGTTTAGGGGCTGTTTGGGGTCGAAATTTGAAATTTTGCTATTTTTAAACATCTGTAAATTTAATACCGGCCTAATTTTTTTTTTAGTAATATACGAAATTTAAGGATCCAAGGTTGGTATAAGATCCTTGAGAATCAACATAAGTTTGCTGAGAAAAATTCTATTAGGACATAAAATTTCCCAGTTTTATAAATCAGTAACTGAGTCACCAGTGTATATATTTCCAAAATTAAACCAGTATTAACACGATTTAATTTTTAAAATGGGTTTTTTTTAAAACCCTTGGTTTTTTTCATCACCTGTTTAATCTTTTTTTTTTAATTTAGAATTAAAAAAAAATGTTTATTTTTTTTATTATCTAAAAAGACCGTTAGTTTTTCAATTTACCAGGTAAAAACATTTTTTGTAAATTGCATATTATGAAAAATTGTTTTAAAAATTAATATAAATAAATTTTTTTTTGTCTGAATTTAGATTCAGGGTGATTTAAAGATAACTATTATATGATCATACACTCGTTTTGAGTAGATATAATGAATAGAATATGAATTACCAATTAATTCATAAACTCTAATAGCTCGAGTTAAAAATAGAATTTAATTTTAAAATTTGACATCAAATCCAATTAATACAAGACGTAAATAAAAAAATCTAATGTCAATTTTAATTAATTTAATATGCAATCGCTGTAAGTAATGTAGATACGAGTCACTTTATTTAAGGTTATAAGGTTATAATGCATTGATCCTCGACTGATTGGCGTTGACAGGTTCAATTCAGTTAAACTTTCGAAATAAGTTATGCTACTGTAGGATCAATTCCCAGCTGTTTTTCACCAAAAATTAAGTTCAAATGTTAACTAGTGTAAAATCCACCAACATTTTTTAAAGAAATCACAATTTTTGATTTGTTTCCGTAAACATTATAACGTTTGTGAATACCGGCTGTTAGGTGAAAACTTCAGATCAACATTCGGCGTAAAATTTAATAAATAATATTCTACTAAAAACCCAACCCTATCATTGTAATACACCCTTAGCACCTCAATCACATTGGTATACTTCTGTGACTATTTTCAAACTAGAACTCTAAAATATAGGAAATCTTTTATTAATCGTGCCTCCGAATTTTGTAACACATAATCCTCATATATGCTTGTCAATCCTTATGATTTAGAAAAATTCAAAAAAGAAGTCAACTTATACCTTATAAATTTTGTATTCAACAATTTATGTCCAAACAGGTTGGGAGTTTTCCCCACTATTTAGGTTATTTCGAAAACCTATAAATATGCATCTAAACAATTCCTTAGACTTTGACCTAGTTTGTTTTTTCTAAACATTAAAGCTAAATTTGTCTTAGAAGAAAAGTGATAAATTTTTCAAAATATTAAAATTTATGACTTCGTCAATTTATTTATTTTGAACTTAAACATAAAACTTACCACAAAATAAAGAAATAACAATAAGTGGAATATTCAAAATATCAAATAAAATAAAAAAAAAACAAACATTAAATTGAAAACTTATTCAAAAAAAAGAAAAAACCAGGAATATTATCCAATCCTTCCATTTTAATCTATACCAAAAAACCAATCCTCAATAATATTTTGCAGACACATATACAACATTTATTCAATTGTATAAATTATATTATATACATATATATACACATTTATTAAAAAATATTTATATTTATAAATATATGTGTGTGTAAGTTCAATTTAATATCTAAGGATAAACCTATATATATATATATATATATATATATATATATATATATATATATATATTCTACAATTTTTTTTTATATTTTATTGTTTTTTCTTACCACAAAAATAAAATAGAACTGTTTATCTTTACGATTTACCGTTACTTTTTATATTTAACAGTTTCGCATTTTCATTTTTTTTCATAACATTCTGTTTTTCATTCGCAATATTCATTTTTTAGTCCATTTTTTTTTTTGTAAACTTTGTTTGTTTATTATTATTTCGTTCCATTTCTTTTTTTTTATTTATCTCCTTTTTTTATTATTTTAAGGTTTCAAGTTTTATCCTGTTTTTCCTTTTTATTTTTGGTTGTTTTCGTTTTTATATAATTGGATTTTCGCGAAATAATAATAAGGATCGTCAAAAAAAAAATAAAAAAAAAAGAACAAATGGAATTGAAACCATTTATAAAGGGCCAATGATATGCAAAATGTATAAAGAAATAAAGTTTTTTTTTTTTATTTTTTTGGGTTTTTTTTTTATTTGTTGTTTATATTCGTTTATATGTTTTTTTTTTACAGTTAGAAATTTTTTTTTCCTTTTTTTTTCAAACTTTAATATCTCTTTCTATCTAAATTTAATCTTACATCAATTTTATTTTATTTTAGAAAAAACAAAAAATAATAACTACACAGTTCTTTTATATTTTATACATATAGGTTTATTTTATTTTACTTTATATTTTTATTTTATTTTAAAAAAATATTTTTTGCAAATAATAACAATATACAAACTGATAGGAGGTGGAAATGAATATATGCAAGATGCTTCATAAATAACGGTAACTAAGAAAATTGTGGTAAATCTCGAATTAAGGAAAGTTTATATACCCTATACTGATTTTGAAAATAAGCTTTAACATGCAGTTCTACAATATTCACTTTCACTTTATTCCCTCATTCTTACATTAATACATCATTTCTACTGAAACACCCTGTATAATATTTATTTATACTAAAAAAAAAAAAAAAATTGGAATATCTCTTTACAAAAAAAAAAAAATATTAAATAAAATAAAAAACCACAATCAAATAATGGAATAAAAAACAAAAAGAAAAAACAAAATAATAATATAATAAAACAAAACAATCGAATAACGGTTTATAGTATATACAAAGATAATTTGATAAAATAATGTGGGTTGAAGAAAGGAAATCATAATAATAACAATAAAAATAATAATAAAATGAAAAATGAAAATCCATTTGAATTATAAACTTCATTGCTTACTTTATACTACTACTACTACTACTATCATTTTTTTTTTTAAATTCACAATCACTCTACCCGCCCCCACTCATGTTTTTATTTTCTTTCAACAGTAAAGTTTATTTATCTATTAAATTTTCACGCAAATTTGACAAAAGTGAAATAATAGAGAATATAAACAGTTAGAGTTTTAACATAGTTTTTATACAGTTAAACAAATATAGTATAAAATAATATTAAGTTTAAATAATAAAATAAAAAAAATTAAAGAACTTTCTAAAAATAAATATTATTGTGAATGAAAAACATTTGTCATATATTTTCAGAAAAAACATTGTAATAAAAAAATTAAAGAACTTTCTAAAAATAAAAATTATTGTGAATGAAAAACATTTGTCACATATTTTCATAGAAAAGTCAAAATTGTGAAAGGCTAAAAACAATGAACCACTTTTCAAATACATATACACTTACACTACCACCATTCATCTATTTTTATTTTATTATTTTTTTATCTTAACTTAAGTATAGTAACCTAATTTCACCCACACAAACAAACAACTCAACAAAAAATAAACAAACGTACACTTTAAAAAAAAAAAAACAAATAATAATAAAATAAAGTAGAAATTATTTTTATGACCGCATTTAACCCAATTTTTTTAAAATGAAAATTTCTAAATAAAAAAAACAAAAAAAATAAACAAAATGAAGTAGGTAGTAGGTACCATTAAATCTATGTTGCGGTCAATTAAATTATATTCTAATGGTATAACGGTTAAAATTAACACACAAACAAAATAGAAAAAAATAGACCTTACCTTTACTTTAATTTTTTCCAGTAAAAAAAAAAAAAACAAAAACAATAACAAAAAATAGACAGAAATAAAAATAACAGTTAAAAAGTGTATATTACAAAAAAAAAAGGACATGACATAATTAAATATTCTGAATATCTACTAAACTGTACATTATACAAAAATAATTGAACTGTTACTTTGTTTACATTGTGAGGTTATGATTCTTGAACTTTTATAACGGTTCATTGTTATATAATAAAGAATCAAAAAATAAAAGTTATATTTAAAAATGGAATTCAGAAGAAATTTTTGTTTTTTTTTTTAATTTTAATTTACTGTAAATACTGTTTTATCTTAATTGATGGATGTAAAATGATGGAACATTTATTATTACCGTTAGGTATATTAAAAAAACTTTATTTTTGACTTTTCAAAATAAAGTTTTTGTTAATGATCTAATTTATAATTTTTTTAATGATTTCTATGATATAAAGTTAATGTTAATGCGAGTTATAATCTGTACCTACTGATATACAGGGTTCCTTTGAATTATATTGATAAGGATAAAATTTATTATACCCGTATGAACGTACAGTTCCAAGGGTATATTTAATTTACATTGTAAAAGAGACAAGATAGATTAAGGTTTATAAAGTATATAAATCAGATCAGAACCAAGAAATAGGTTTGATCTAACTGTGTGTGTCCATCCGCCTATCTTAATGATAAATCAAAAACCAATTGAGTTATTTCTGTAATTTTGAATAATTTTGCTCTTAAATTTTTAGGTTGTATGTCCAATTCTTTTACCAATTTTGTTTTTCTAGTATAGGATGTTCCAACGTATAGGATGTATAAGATGTTTTTTTTATGCACAATTCAAGTTTTAATTAAGGTTGGTATCTGAAGCTTTACCTAAAGTATAAAAGAAATTTGGGTTCATGGCTACCGTATTTATAAAGTTGGGTTCGTTGAATTGCGCAACAAATTCAAATAGATGCTGTTCTATTTTTTTTTAAGTGCAGAACTCAGTGTTTAATAAAGTCGTTTAAAACCCTTTTTTAATTTTCTAAGAACACAAATGGTAGATCTTTTGCATTTAAAAGTGTTTTAATATAAAAGTAAATTGCTGGACTAAGGTTAATAAGAAAAAGAATTGTCTCTCATTTAAGCAATTTACTTTTATACTAAAACACTTTAAAATACAAAATATCTACCATAAATTTTTGGTTAATGAAAATTTTCAATATTTTAAGCTTAAAAGTTTTCAAACATTAAAAGAACTGTTTCTTATACCAGCAATTTACTTTTATATTAAAACAGTAACGAATTCCCAAGATCTAATTTCAATTTTTATTTTCTACATTTTAGGGGGCTAGTACTACTTTAATAAAAGTATATTCTGAAAAAAAAATGTTTTTTTATATTTTATTTTATTTTTCTTTACATAAAAGTTAATTATGTCACTTCAATTAATTTATGTCCTGTAAATTAACAAAATGACTGATTTTGATTAAATTTTCAAAATTACTAATCAAATTTTTCAAAATACAGGATAAAAGGATTTGAATTTTTCTTAAAATTCCTGGAATATTACAAAAAAAGTTTATTATAATTATTTTGTGAGATTAAAACATCTGAAATATCATTCCATTTTATTAAATTTACAAAACTTCATCAAGTTTTCTACTTCTCATTCTCATTGTAGTGTAATAAAAACAGGTTGCTTCTATTAAACTTAATTAAAACTTGTTTAATTTATTTTTATAATTTATTTATAGATTTTTTTGAAAAGACTGGAAGGGTTTAATAAGTAATTTTGTAATTAAGAAAGATTGGAATGAATGATATTTGATATATAAGTTTTGGATATAGTTAGGAAATAAATTAAAATATTATTGGGACAAATCGGTTAGAGGTGGAAATTAAAACTTAAAGTTCTTATAATGAAAAATGAGAAGTGAAAATTTAGAATTTAACATTTAAGTTACATTTAAGATAATTATTAAATGTGTATTTAATTTCATTTGAGATAAATTTATGATTTAATGCTAGCTGTCCAACTGTTAAGTTAATATGCCTGTCTATAGTATAGGTAGATGTTGAAGGAGCAGCATATGTCCATATTCTTAATATTAGAATTAATATTAATGAGTTCCTCATACAATTTAAATATGAAATAATACTAAGCCTCATGACATGTAGTAATATTGTAATAATTTTATATTGGATTATAAGGTATTTCTATATCTGTGAGTTATATTATTAAATTAAATAATTTATATATATTTATATACGAATGGTATTTAAGGCGTGTTTGAAAAGAAAGTTTTTTACTTCTTACCGGGAATCAAACTTTTGAATGAAAGGATGATAATCTAAACACTGTGCCTCCCAGCTGTTGTCTCATTGATTGCTGCACTTCATTAATGATACAAATGATTTTTAAAAATTATCTAATAAAACGTTCACCTAATAAGATGTGCTTTATATACAACATTTCTATAATATTTTATTTATCCAAGGCTACTAATTTCTTTTGGTAATCGAATTTTAGAAAAAGTCTTAATGTTGTCTCATCTGTGGAATTAGAGCTTACAAAATTTGTAAAGAAAAAAATGGTTTTCCACTGAAATTATACTAAATAAATATTTAACATAATAACTGAGTAACAAAATTTACACTAAAGTCTAATAATCCTTTTTTAAAAGTCAACCTACGCTCTAAACACTTAAACCTAACATATTTAACTCCTAACATGAGTAAAATCCTTGAAAATAAATTTAATTTATCCATAACAAAAATTATACACTATTCATGTGTAAAATATATAATTTACATTTACACAAAAAACTTAATTTAAATTTTAAACAAATTTCATATAAATGTTAATATTTACAAAATAAATTCATTATAACTTGTTTTAAGTTCATAATAAGTTTATTAAAAAGTTATGATTCTTATGTTTACCGTATATGCCTTTCAAAAAAAAATGGTAAACGACATTGAAAAATTGGACCAAAACAAAATATTAACACCTACATTGAAAATTATTTTTATTTTTAAAAAAAAAACACAGACCCTACCATTTTATATTAATTCCCATTTGGTTTCTTTTGCCTTGAATAGAAATTTTTTCGGACATTTTTTTTTTTAGAAATAACATCCCTTATTAAAGTTCATTACCTCACTTTTGATTTGATGATGACGAACTTTGTTATGACGTTAATAGATGCGGAGATATGTTAGTACCCAGTGGTCCATGAAATGTAAATTATAAATAAAAAATACCCCATACCAAATGTGGTATTTTTGAAAACCCTCTAAATACTAAGAAAAACAAAATTACTTAGAATAATTTTATTTTACTAAATTTAACAAGAGACAAAAAGAAATATAATTTTTTTTTTTTAAATCAAAATTAAATAGTGTTTAAAGAAAGTCTAGACAAAATTGATGTTCTTAGGAAATTAAGTTAAATATGTTCCCCTTTTTTCCCTATGATAAAAACATAAAAAAAAAACGATTTTTATTTTGCAAATGTAAATAGAACATATTTTTTTAACGAGTTCTAAGTCCCCTTCTTTTGAAAATCAAATTTTAGCAAAGATTTTAAACATAAGTGACTCTTGTGGTTTTAGGGATTGGAACTGGGAAAGAAAGCTGAAGGAATTGAAACATGTAAATATATGAATTATGTATTAAGTCATAAGATTAAGTGGAAGTGGTAAGTTGTGGTAACATGAGATGGAAATTTTTTCCAAAACCATGACTAATCTGTGTTATATTGTCTTACACCTATTCTGCCGTGTAGGGATTATTTCTTCATTTCTTTAAAACTCATTTTTATTCTTACTGTATATAAAACAAGTTTATTGGTAAAAATATACAGCGACGACTGAGTGTCGTGAGCATTGAAGGACCACTAATATCGTTTATTAAATTCAAAGTTTCACACTTTATCAAGATATCCACATTTTTTGTGGGAAACTCCAGCTTAAATATGTGCATTTATATCATTTTTGGTCAACTGCAGGCTTATAAGATCATAAAAGGATCAAGTGATGAAAGGTGAGTATTGCAGCCTCAGTATACCTAGGCAATCCTTCTGCATTTAAATAAAAATATAAATTTCAATTTCCAATATCAAATTTAAATCTTAAAATTACACGTGTAATATTTTCTACCAAACGTTTCCTGTTTTTTTATTCAAGTTTGTCATTTCTTATTTTTTAACGGGAAATCCCCTCATTATTTTTCTACAATCCATTTCATAAAATTCATTTTTTTTTTTGTAGAAATCATGTCATGAATATAAAGCAGAGTTTTTCATTAAAAGAAAATTTTTATAGAAAGCAAAAGCATTAGAAATCGATAAATTTCTTTAATTTTTCAAAAAAATTTTTATAAAAAGTTTTTCATTTATTTTCTTTAGATTTTCATTTTCCAATTTTTCTAATTAAACTTTTTTGTTTAAAATTTTTACAATACAATCACACGTACTTATACATTATACAATCACAATTACCAAATAACACATAGTTTATATTTTATTTAATTAATTAAATCTTTTTTTTTTAATTCAAGGTTTTTCAAAATTTATTCAACTCTCACAAGAAACCTAATGCTCTAAATCAACTCAATAAATGCATTGTTTTTTTTTTTTCCACCACATTAATAAAAAATTCACCACACATTTTCTAATTTGAGTGTGGTAAAAAAAAATCATTTAACTTAATATTTTAGAAAAATAAAAAAAAAAAAAACCGTTAAGTGAAAAACTGAAAAAAAAAATCACTATACAAAATAACAGAAACATATATAGAAAATTCTCCTGAGATTTTAATGTAGGGCTTGTAGATTCATTACTTTAAAGTATAGGGAAACATTAAAAAAAAAAATGATTTTAGGAAAAAAAAAAACGAAAAAAAAAGAACATAAAATATTATCACCCTGGAAAATTTATTAAGAGAAATTTTGTGTGCGCCTCATTTCCACCCTCTTACCATTATTAATATAAGTAATCCCAACACTCACGCATCATAATCATATAATCATTCATCAAAAATACCACAACAGTAACATAACAGTAAAAAATTCAAAAAAATCCTTCATCAACACACGCACATAGTACTATATATCAAACAGAGAACATTTTGTACGCACCCTTCCTGAACGAATAAAACTATTGTTGTAGTTACAATACAGCACCAAGTATTTCGGATGTGCTTTTCCAGGAAATCAGGATATTTTTAGTTATAAAATTTTTTTTCAGGAATTAATGTTATGATTTTTCCACTATAAATTTACGATATAAAGAAAATTTTTCAATGTTCACAATATTTCTTTCGAAATTTTGTAGTAATTTTGTGAAGCATAAGGTTCAAATATTATCCAGACTATTGGACATATGAAATGTAAGCCTTAATGACTGTAATTTAATAAATTTTTTAAGTTAAATTTTTTTCTACAATATCGATTTTTAATATTGAAGCAATTTTATTCTATATAAATAATAGAAGAAACCCAATAAGTTCCAAAAGAAAGGTCAGTATTCATTTTATTTTAATGTTCCAACAATTTTTTCCTGGAAAATATAAAAAGTTATTACCTCGGAAAATTTTAAAGAATTTTTCTTGCAATTTTTCTTAATATAAAAAGGTTTTTTAAAGCTTTAAAGTGGTTTCGCGAAAAAAAATTTGACGAATTTTAATGCTGAATATTAACATGATTTTAAAATAGTTTCCAATAATGGAGTATTAATTCTTAAATCTTAAAATATTAATTTTCTCATATTAGAAGTGTTGCCATGGCAAATATCAGAAGTATTGCCATCGATTTCGAATTTAAGTTGCATACGATGCTCCGTTCTTTTGAACTTAATAATTCATTATACATTTAAAGAACCTAGGACTACTAATATCGTTTAATAAAACTAAGTATCACAATTTTCAGTAATAAACTTATATTTCCATTTCAATTAACGCTTAAGTTGTTTATTAGAGTTTTAATTACATTAGGTTTGGGATTTTCAAAGAATTCAAAAGATATTATTTTTGATTGAATTAAAGAGGTAGTCTTTTCCATCACAGTATTAATTTCCAATCTCACTCTATAATTAGGCATAAATAATTATAGGCTGAGTAAGGAAAGCTTGTTCTCATTTCAAATAAGGCACAATGAGCACCTTTAAAATCAGTACAATAGAATTTAATAGCTTCCAAAATCAATCATTTAAATATACTGAAAAGATATCCCATAACATGCATTTTAATTTCAATATAACAGTTCTAAGAATCTATAATATAAATAAAATCTATTAGATACAAATTTTCCTCTATCTTTTACTTGTTTCAGAATAATCGAGAACGTTATGAGGTGAACTAATCCAACTAAATTTATTTTATATTAATAATCAAACATCTTTTATGCTTCTCTACAAATCTTTCCAACTACCTTCCTCCCCCCTCCCCCTTCTTTAAACTGAAACTGGTAACCTATTAAAATTATTTCATAAAATGGAAATAATCCAGAAACTAAAACATAAGAAAAACAAAAACTTTTATTTTAGTAACACCAATATAAAATCACGTTTTACCAAGGTGAATTGGATACTAAATAAAAAAAAAAAACAAAAAATGAAAAAAAAATTTTATTTATACTCTTTTTAAAAATTCAAAATAAAAACTCAAAAAAAAATCTATTAAAAAGTCTCCCAAAGATAAAAGCCTGGTTGCTTTAACCTAATTTACTGTTATTACACATTGTTCACGTTTCATTTTATACATACTGCAGTACCAGTTATACACAATATACAAAAAAAAAGTCCTAGTGGTATGTACTATGTATATATGTAAGTATATATGTATACCAACATGTATAAGTACTTATTCAAAAATAAAAAAAACAGTTCTTAAGGTTCATTTCTCTTCTCATACAAATTCATATTTGATATTTCATCTTGTTAGTACAACATATACACATACATAATAATATACCTATACATGTGTATACAATTTTATATAGGGCATGTAGTTCAAAAACATACCACAATATTATTACAAAATTTTTTTTTTTTTTTTTTGATTTTTTGTGGGTTAGTTTTTGAGTAAGGTCATATTATTATATCTGTTACAGTTATCTTTTTTATTATAACAATAAAATAAAAAAAACCAAAAAAAAAAAAAAAAATTTGAATTTAAAAAGAAATAAAAGTGGAAGAATGTGGTAGAGTGGGTGGATTGCGTTAAAAATTATGTTGAATTGTGGTAAGTTTTTTTTTATTAAATAAATATAAAAAAATGAAAAAACAAAAAACTGTTTTGGTAAAAAAAATCATAGGATACTCGTGTTGGTATGTAAAAAACTTTTAATAAAGGGTCTTGCAAAAACACAGAAGTTTTGAATTTTTCTGAACATTTTTTGTTATTAAAAAACTATATTCAAAAAGTACGTTCATTTGGTTTGATGTTGAAAAGCTTAATAAGACGTATGCAAATGTCTACTGTTCAATAATCTAACCGAATAATTAGGCTTCAATTAATGTATATTTGAGGTTATAGATTTCTCTTATAACTTTTTTTTTCCAAGTTGCTTAAAAATGTGTGTGTCAATTGTTTGTCCAGTTATGGTTCAGAGTATAAAATCGATTCTTATCACATTTACTTTAATTGAGAGAGTCGTAATCACCAATTCATGGAGCTTTGAATTTTCGAATAAAAAAAATTTAACTTTATAAATTAATAAATTAATTAGAAAATTTTAAATTATCTTATCTTAGGCCCTCCAACGAATATCTAGACCGAAAAGATAAGTTTAACATTCTAAGAGTTTTATAAGTCAAAAAATACAACAAATTAAATGATCTATCAGATCAACCATCTGTATGAACTTCAACTGTTTTACAAGTAACACGTGTTATTTACGGTGGCTTTAATTTGGGAGGATTCGAAACATTCAAGCAAAAAATGACCTTGTAGAATGTACTGTATTCAATATGATCCAGATATAGAAAATGAAATCGTAAGCTTGTTGATAAAATAAAATTAACCAAAATTGGTCCAATAAAATGTCCCAGTGATGAATATATTATACAAAGTACATATGGTTACGGTTGGAACTGTGGCACAAAATTTAAATTAAACTTCTTCATTCTATTAAATAACATTGAACGTTTGTTTTTTTATTAACATTAGTTATATTTGTTTTTAAGCATTAATTCTCCAAAGTTTTTTTTACATGCCATAGATAATTTCCGAAAAAGTTCGCGAGTAAAACAAATCTTCATTTTTCTTAAAACACTTTTTTTTTTAGAATATCAAATCGAATTTCATCATGTCCGAATGATATGAAACGCGTTAATTCAAATTTGATAGCGTTAAAGAGAATTGAATCATTTTTTCAAATCGCGTTATTTTAAATACGCGTAAAAAGGGAATTAGGTAAAATCCGTTTGAAATAAACTTAAAAGTTCGGGACTTATCGACTTTTCATCTTGGGCTTAAAATCTCAGACACTTACAGTAAAAACTAACAATTTATCGAAGTGCGATATGTAATAATGACAAAATCAATTAAACAACTTCAGTTTGAGTAACATTTGACACATGTCAACCACAAAATCCAAATAATAAACGCATTTTAATTTCTACATCAAAATTTTTTTCCAGATTCCTGTCAATTCCACAAACCACAAAAATAATCCCCCTTGGAACTTAATACTTTCAATATAATCCTCCTACTCAATTCATGGATGGACAACATAAATGAACTTCCTAATAAATAATAACGGATTTTACAAAACAAATGAACTAAAAAAATGTATTGTATAGTTCTCTTTTTTTATATTTTACATATTTTTCAAAAAAAATACCATAGAACATAATTTTAAAGTTGAAAAGTAGAGGTGGGGGCGGTGTAATATCAGATTTCGGTATTGTTTTTATGGTGAAATTTTTTGGTAGATTTTTGTAACACCAAATTCACCACACAAAAAAAATAAATTCAAAACAAAAAAAATAAATTCAAAATAAATAACTAAAGTTTATTTTTATGTTTCAAAGATATGAGCTCAGATACTTTTTATTTTTTTATTTTATAGATTCTTCTTCTTTTTAAAATAAATTTCTTCCATTATTATTTTGGTCGCGTAATAATCGCGTTTCAGTGTTTATAAAACAAATCATATGCTATGGATGAAAAAAAAAACCCAAATTACATAAATATTTAAGGAATTTTTTTTATAGGAAAAATATGAAAAAATTTGGAAAAAGAAAATTTTCGGAGAAAAATTAAAAATAATCTTAGAAAGTATTTTTATTACTCCAATAGACTTTTCGCTACTTGTTTAAAACAATCTTTTATCTAAGAAGATTTACAAAGTCAAAAGTCCACTTTTCAGAGGATTTAAACAAAAAAAAAAGTTTTTTGGGATTTTGTGGGGGTGTTGCTAACCTACAATACTAGTTAAAATATTTTTATACATTCTTTTTAATTTCCATTTTAAAGCAGAATGTTTTACATACCATTCAGTATCTTAAGAATGTATTTAAAGGTTGAGATCATTATTGATTTTTAATTTTTTTGTTTTTTTTTTTTTTTTAATGTTTCCTATGAATTAATAAAGCGACAAAAGCCATTTAAATTGTATAAAACTTATGTTATCTTGATTATATTAGAAGGATAAGTAATTTTAAAGAAGATTACTATAGGTTTATAAAAATAAATTTTTTTAAATCTGTGATAATCGTTTCCATAGCAATTATATGTAAAATATTACAATGGAATGAAGAACAAAAGTGTAATAGATGGTACAAAGAAATAGAAGATAAGATATTTTATAATAGAATAAAATTGGTATAGTCTATGGCATACAACCATTTAATAATATTAAAAATAATTAATGTCATTTTTCAAGTATTTTTTATTTAAAATATTAAAATATAAGCCTAAAAAAAAAATTACTTAAATTTCCCAGCATTTTCATTCATTGATTGATGTTGAGCGAATTAGTGTAGTTTTTTTATAATATAAAATTTTCATATTTATTTATTTATATTATTTAATAACTAATTTAATTAGATGCTAGTACACAAGTATCTCCATTGGATAAGTAGCACTAGCATCTAAGGAATTCGATTACAATTATAATTCTTGTATCGTTGCAAAACTTAATTCTTCCCCTCCGATCTCCTTAACATCTATAAAACTTATATCAGGCCGAAAATGGAGTATAATGCACACATTTGAGCTAGTGCTGCAATATTTTGGTAAAGTGCAAAATAGAGCTATTCGTCTTATAAATGATCTCAGTACTATCTCAACACTCCACTTTGCCATCGTCGTACTGTTGGGTCACTGACCTTTATTTATAGATATCTTGTATGGACTAACACCTGTTCTAAAGAAATCAAACAACTTATGCCTCCACTCAAGATTTTCCAACGGAAAACAAGGAGGGCAACCGAAGCTCGTTCCTACGCAGATCGAACTAACCAGAAAGCGTAACACGGCTTATGGAAATTTGTTTGTCATGCGCTCATCACGTCTATGGAATTATATTCCACCAAATGTGTTCCCTAAAGTTGATAATGTATATGTGTACGATTTAGCTAAATTTAAAAAGAACATTAACATCTTTCTTCTGAATATCCCATTTAAATTTTCCCACTAAATTTCATAATCCTATCCGATTATTAACAACAAACAATTATTTTGATTTTCTAATGGTAAAGTCAAGGTTAAATTTTTAATTGGTAATGATTAATAAAGCCATTTTGGTCCCTTCACGATTTCAATTCAAAACTGATTTAAATGAGATATGAGGAAACTTTGATTTTCTTAAATCTACAAAAAAAAACTTTGGTTTTACATTAAGTTTGAGTATGAAACTTTTCCAATTAAAAAATCTAAATACATGTTCTGCAATTTTTTTTTAAAAATAAATAATATTTTAAATAAACTTTTTTTTTTCTTAATTTTCTTTTAAACTTCAGAGTTTACACGATCTAACGTAAATTTAAAATTTTATTTTTAGCACTTATTACTGTTTATACGATATAAAATCCTAAAATTTACCTTATTTAAAATCAACAAATTTAATTTTTTAGTTTTAATAAACCAATACCAAGAAAAATAAATACAAACATACTTATTTTTAAATTTTTATGACCCTATGGTAAAATCAAAAAGTTTACAAACAAGTGGTTAACAAATTGATTTTTGATTTTAGAACATGTTGTGGATAAATTTTGTTTTTCCTTAGAAAGATTGTACTCTCCACAAAAGTACACTCCAAAGTACACCCTTATCCTATAGATCCTTTTGGTTGTGTGAACCTATTTCTAAGTTAACCCACCTACGCAAAATAAATGGTTTAAGATAAGGAACAGGGAAACATATGCTTTCCATTCAATAGCTAGGATTAACTAATAAGTACATAAAGAAAATTTTGTACTTAATTCTTGGTTTTAGCACTTGAACAAACACATTAAGTGGAAATATATTTCAAAATCTGAAGGTGCATGGTATCAGAAAGCCCAAGAATTTTATTGAATAAAATTGTCACTATGCTACTGATTACTGTACTTAAGAAATATGTGTAAATTAATATCTATAAAGTTATATAGGCATTTACAAATTAAACATTTCTTATAATCCCGAGATTTTTATATGCTCCGTACTTCGGAAGTAAATTTGAATATTTTAAATTAAAAAAGTATGTTTTAATTCCTTACTTCGTAAACTTAGAACTTAAAATGAATACTTTTTCTAATTCTCTGATGAATTCCTTCCTTATTCAATAATTCAAAAAATCTACTAAGTACTTGTTTATAACAATTGTTAGGTGTTTCCGTTTCATAAATTACTTTAAAGGAATTGTGAGTTTTGAATTAGTTTTATGTAATCACACACTTCGTTAAAGATTTTAATGCATTGGACTTTGATAAGTTAAGGGTAAATCATTAGAATACTATATAGATTTCTTGGGGCACAATAAAGTCCATATAATTGGGTTTATGATTATTATTAGTTAGCTTTCATAAAGGCAAGTACTTACCTACTAATTCCTACTAATTGCCTACTAGTTCGAAATGTTTATAAATACTGGGAACAATTGCAGTCATTTAATCTTAAAAGTAATCATAAAAGTAATCTTAAAAGTAATTTTTAAAGTTTATTCTTTGTGGATTAGTTGTGTGTGTGTGCAGCGTGATACAAAAGGGAAAAGTTTCATTTCGCGTGGGTTTTAACTTAAAAAAAAATTAAATGATATTTTTATAATCTTTGGTTTTTGTTTTCATTTAATTTTACTTTATTATTCAATGAAACAGAGACCTGTAACGAAAATGTCAAAAACTGTTGGTTCTAATTTTTTTTTTTTGTAAATTCTAAGAAAACTTTAAAATGGTTTTCAATTTTCTTTTAAAAAAAAAAAAAAAAAAATTTTCTTGTTATTATATATTAAAACTAAAAGAAAAACGTATTTTCATAATCAACAATAAGTTTAATATTTAACTTAATTCCCAGATGTTAGAGAATCAAGATTGGTATTTATGAACCTACATACAAAATTAAAATACGTTTTCAAGGCTAATCTTTAATCAAATTATTTAAGAAGAAATAATATTTGAGTTTGGTAGGTTAGTTTTTCCTTTTTTTTTATTTGACACTTACTTTATGGACAAACATAATGTATAAAAGTTATATTTAATTTAAGATTCTTAATTTAAGTTTTGAATTCAGTTAAGATTAGCTTTTAAAGTGAAAAAATAATTCATATTTAAGTAAACAAAATGTGAATAATTTAAAATTCCAAATAAGACCCATATATAAGCTTTTAATTTTGAAAAATTTTCCAGTCCCAATATGTTTAAACAGTTAAAGCTCTCGACCTTCTTCTTATTATTACTATTGAAAAACGGTTGGATCTTAGAAAAGATAAGGCAAGGCTGTATCTTATGTACATCTCTTTAGTAGTTGATATTTTTGGAAACCTTTTTTTCTAGGTTTATACTTGTTAACTGCATTAAAAATGTGCAAACAAAGCAATCCTAAAGTTTTTTTTAATATTCCCATTCTTTAATTAGGTTTCAATCTATTGAAAAATTTTTCAAAGTTCATAAAATATCTTCAATAAAGTAAACATCACTAAATCTTTGAATTACAACTTGAATAATGAAAAGTGCTTCAATTCTGTCTAAAAGCCTCTCAAAACTTCCTCTATTTTTATACCGATATTGATTTTTTGAATAAGAAGACTTAATCCGAGCTTTTAGCTTTTTATTAAATTTTCCAGGATCCTTTTATAAGAACAAAGCATCATAAAACATAATTAAACTTGTAAATAATCTTTAATTTGTTAAAAACTTGAATTTTGAAGCCGACTGAAAAAGATTTAAAGAAAGTATCCGCCGACTAAATTAATTAATTAGGTAAAATTTTCAAATTATTTTAGTTCGACGATGCAAAATGTTTTTAAGTGGAGGAGACATGACCGTGATTACAAAGACTAACTTAGTTTTATAAAGATAACAAAACCTTTAGTTCTTTTTATAACTGTAAATTGTAATGGGGTAAAAATGTTTTTAAATTTTTTTTTGTTTTTAAACAATTATAATATTTCGGTCACTAATCAAAAGAATGGAATTTAAAATAAAAATGGTCCTTCATAATTTAGAAGGTACCAAAGTGACTAGTGAGTGAATTTAAAAAATAAATGTACACAAAAAAGTTTTAAAACAAAGAGACAATGAGGAAAACACAATTTTTTTCGTGAATTAATTTAATAAAAGCTCATTTTTAAATTTTCAAAAAGCAGAAAAAAATTGTTACAAATCGTGAGGTTGAATGTCCTTGCCAACTACAAACGCAACAATCGTGTCTTCTTTTCATTAACAAATATAAAAAAAAACAGCGGAAGAAACTTTTAAATAATTCCATATCATTTTTTTCCTGTGATTAAAAAGGATAAAAAATTCTATGAATAATTTTACATATATACATTGAAATAATATATAATATAATGTATATCTATAAACCAGGTAAGAAAAATAACAAGTCCTTTTGAATTTTGCGTCCTTCAAATCTATAACTGAAGGAACCAGTTTTAATTGTACAGTCGCACATTCTAACAAAATCGTCCTACTGTATCCAAGAAGGTGTGTTACAAATTGTTTGTTGTATTAACAATTTTCCAGAATATCCATTAGAGATTTCCATGAAATTTTTCAAAAAAAAAAATTTTATTAATAAACTGGGTCAAAATTTGCAAGGAATGTATGTGTTTCTTTTAAGGGCTTGTGACAAGGGTTGATAGCATTTCTGAAAATTATTTCAATCAATTCAATGGAAGATCCCTAAAATTTTTGTTAATATTTTTTTACAACTTGCAAAGCATTAAAACTTCACAGACGCTTTTTTGTAAAAAGAACTTCGTCAACATTGAAAAAGATGGGAAATATGTCATCCTTAAACGAGCTTTTACTTTTTTTCGAGTCATGCCGCTAAAAAATTTTCCATATTTCATTATTTTTTTTGTATGGCGCCTTAAGTTATGCAAAACTGAACTTTGACTTTTGACCAAACTTTTACTTGACCTTTGATTTAATCTATATAAAATATCAAAAGAAATTTTATATTCTTTTATCTTGGTTCACATCTAGTCAAGGTAAGTTTAAAAAAATATCAAAAAGGCTCAGGCAATCAAATTGCTCAAGGAAATTTCCTTGATCTTTGCTGCTTATGAAATAATATTAAGTGTTGTAGCAATATGATAGAATTTTTTTTGACTATTCTATTTTAATTTCTAAATGTTATTTTAATTTTTATTTATTCTAATTTCAAATCATTTTATTTTAAGAATCAAATTTTTAAGAAAAACAATTTGCATATCAAATAAAAATTAAATTTAAAAGAAAGTCAAAAAAAATGAACAATTCTAATTGAAATGTTTAAAGCATTTTCATTTTTAATGTCAGAAAATTTTACATTTATTTTTAAATTAATATTTTCAGTTTATATTAAAAATTTTCATTTAATAAATGTCAGGACCAATTAAAAATAAAATAGAACCTAAAACGTTTACGTCAATCACAAATGAAATTACCAAAGTCCTTGAAGATTTCCCAAAGGAAAAACTTTTTAACAAAGTAGGTTAATAAATTTATTTATAAACAAAACATTTTGAAAAATTCTCAAAAATTCTCAAAATTAGAAAACTTAAAAATTTTCAAAAAAACCGAAGTTCAATTTTACATTTAAAAAAAATTTAATTAATTTAAATGTTTGTCTAATAAAAGACGTGTCCTTGTAAAAAATTTCCTAGACTTTTTTAAATTATTTATTTTGAATAATAAAGTAATAATTTTATAAATTATCCATATTTTAATATTTTATCATAATATTTAAATAATTATAAATATATTTTAAGTTTTTAATTAATATTAATAAACTCTTATACAAAAGATAAGTAGTCTGTTTTATATTTAAATTCCAGTGATTTTGAAATATGTTTTTTTATGAATATGTTTATTCATAAGACTTTTGATATGCAAAATGTGTATTTATATTACAGGTGCAAACTTGTATTATACCTGTACTATTAAATATGTAAAACAATTTTTTTTTAGTTCTTTGAAAATCTTCAAGTTTTATTTAAATAAAATGTTTGTAAAAGTTTTTGAAATGATAATATCCAAAACTCTGCGTTTTTTGAAATAAAACTCAGTTAAACCATTTGCATTAAGATATAACAAATTGATTTCAAATTCATTTTCACTTAAATTTCTTCAGAAATAATTATTAGGAAAAATTTTAATAAGAATTCTTTTCTTCCAAGACCTTTGGTTACTTTTCACATTACCATATGACTTATTATCTAAGGGATTATCAAGTCGATTCCCATACAGTTCATAAAAATTTTTAATTGGAAGGCAAATTACTGAATGAAGTAATTTTTTGTTAACAAATCCCTTTGTGACCGAAATTATAATATAAATATAATATATAGTATAAATTTAAATAAATAATATTATTTATAAATTAATATATCCAAATTCTGAAAGCAAATCTTAAAGAAAAGCACATTGCATATCTTTAGGGGACTATATGTAAATATGTTAAAATAAAATTAAATTAAAGCTTAAATAAGTCTGAATGATATTAAACGGTAAAATATTCATATTTATAACTGTATTTTTTTCCTTCGTAAAATTTTCATAATTAATTCCCGTAATTTTTTTTAACTTTTTTATTTAATATTGTTATTATTTTTCTTTTTTTTTATTTTAATTGTTAAGTTTATTTTTTTTTTTTATAAATATTTTTATATTTTTAATTGGCTTCCATTTTATTTGACTAATTTTTAAGTTAATAAAAAAAGTTATAAAAATTATTGCTTCATTCCTGTCTATTGTTATGTCAAACTTCCTGTTATCAACATCCTGTTTATTTCTCCTATATAAATATCATTTAACCTTGATTGAAGGTCATTAAAAAGTTTAATTTTATTTGTAACGCCATTTAATGTTCTAATTGCAAAAAAAAAGTTTAATGAAAGATAATGAAATAATATTTTTATTTAATTTTTATGAGCATATTTTATTGTAAGAGAAAGTTTTTTAACAATTATGTTATTCAATGGTCACTTTAATTTTTTAAAGCATTACCTATTTAATATGTGAGATTCTTAATTAAGAGATTTTTGAAGGTGGTTTCAAAATCAGAATTATACGTTTTTTAGAGACTATAACATTTTTCCAATTGGATTTTGAAAGTTTGGGTTTTAAAATTCGGATTTTCTAGCAGAACCTAGAGTAAACTAAGTACAATTAAATGAACTAAAGAACTGAAAAGTCAAAGGGGCTTTTAACAATATCAGAGAACCGTAATATCACATACTTTTATTTGAGTTCTAAAAATAAATGTATCAAATTTAAAAATTTCGAAAAATTTATTACTTTGTTAAATTGAAATTGAATTTATACAGTTACTTAACTTAAATTAAACAAATGCATCCTAAAGTTATGCAATATGAATACACTGTTTTTTTTTAATTTATGAAATATTTTTCAAATTGTATTTAGTGATTTGTAAATTTTTTTTTTTAAATAAATTTAAAATTTAAAATTTATTTCAATTTCAACAATATAATTTTTAAAAATATTAAATTATTATTCTTTATTATTTAAATTTTTTTACAGGATGCTCTTTTTTTATTTTATTTAAATAAAAAAAAAAATATTAACGTAATAAAAATTAAAAAGTAAAATATCCGGAAGGTTACTTTATAAAAAGGTGTAATTTACACAAAAAAAAAAAAAGAAAATTATAAATTGAAGCTGTAAAAAAAATTTTTCAAAAATAAAAAAGTTTTGATGACCGAAATAATAAAAAAAAAAATAAAATTAAAGTGAATTACGTGCCGCAAGCGATGAGCAATTAAAAAAGACGGAAGTAAAAAAATAAAAAGGTTTTAAAAATTAGAGGCTCTTCAAATTGTTCAACTTTATGTCAATTGTTTTGAAGTTTACAGATTATATACAGATAATTAGTATTTTGAGATATCCATAAATTCATCTGCAATTTTAAAAACCAAATAAAATTTAAAGTTCAAAATTTATAATTTTTTTACAAAGTTTTATTATGAGTTTTTGTTTTTTAATATATTTGTGTGCGTAAATTCAAGATATAAGACGTGCAATAAAGTCAAAATGTACTTGTTAGAATCTGACAGTTTCTAGTTGGAAAAAAAACGTTTTTTTTTTTGTGTATTCGTGTGTGTCTATGTATTTTTGTGTGTGTATATGTAAGTAAGTGTATTGTGGACACGACAAGTGGAGGAAATTTTAACTGATTTTGAGCAAATTTGGTATTAATGCATTTTCATCAATAGTAAGATTAAATTTGTAGATAGGCCTTATTGGACTGCAGGATCGGAAGTTTCGCATACAAATTTACATTTGGATTTAAAGTGTAGGCTTTGGAAAAATTTATTACAAGTTATTACCGTCGAATTTGTATCATAGATTTTTGCTGGGTACCCATGAAGAGTAGATTTCACAAATTGATTCTAGAGTCATGTGGCCTATAGATTCTAGAAGTTTCGGGAATGGCGAGCTCTAATAATCCATGAGCTTTTTTTGGACAAAAGAAAAAAAAAACTTCGCAGGTAGGCTAAATTGGACTATGATGCGGCCATATAAAATAATCAAACTTTACACAAAGTATTAAAAGATTTTAGAAGCTTTACAATACAAACTACATTATGCAAGACGAAAAGCTTATGCAATCCATCTTGGATTTATTTCTAAGTTTTTTATACAGTGAGTGATCAAATATAATCATATTTTGTAGTTAATGAATAATGGAACTTAAATTTGTTAAAATTTAAAAATAAAAATAAATAAAATAAAATTTCTAAATAAATTGTAAATTAAAAATAAATATTTAATTAACCATACCTTTCATAAAATTTAATTTAAAACATGTGTGGGTTGAGCTTTATTTATCCTAAAATAAAATTTTTGAAATTATATATTTTATATTTAAACCAATATATGTAATATATATAATATATATATATATTATAATATTTATACATTGAACCTTTAGAAAAGCGGAATGAAAATTATTCTTATGATTTCATTCAAGGTATTAAATTATCTTTTATTTTTGGGAATTTTTTTGGAAATTTGCAAAAATATTTAAAGTATGAAAAATTTAAAAATAATTTTTCAGATTTTTGGTAAAAGATAAACTATTTATAGCCATTTAAAAAAAATTTTTAATTTATTTCAGTCAAAAACCGAAAAATGTAAAAAAACTAAATTCAAAATTAATAATGAAACTATAGAAAATGATTAAATATTTAAAAAAAAATATCAGCAAATTATATTTAAATAAATGGTTTTATATTATGAAGTTTAAGTTTTAAGTTTTGATGAGCCAAGCTACATGAGTATTTAATACATCAAGTCGACTGCTTAATTTTTTTAAAACGACTGAGTATTTAACAAGGTATTCACATGTCAAAATTCGGGAGAAACTCACTTTAGCCGAATATTTAAAATGAATAAAGGAACTTTTCATCGAACCTGCTGAAATATTCTTAAAAAAACTATTTTTTATATGTGTTCGTAAAAATGAACTACGTAGAATATTCTAAATACCGAAATTCCCGAACATAACATTAGTTTATAGGATAGAGAAGAGATGGTATGAAGTGAAGTATTGAAAATATAGATTTAGTCATAAATAAAGTAATAGTACTGGATCTATTGTGAATGAAATCTTATTGAATTATAAAACTATTATACATAATAATACATATAGCAAATAATATGTAAAATATAAATAAATATAGTAAAATGTTTTTCAGAAGTAGTCATGTGGTTTGACTGAACAGATTAATTTAAAACAAAATTTTGAACTGAATTTTTCGGGTTGCTATCACAAGCCTGTATTTCTTTTAGCTGTATTCCATTTGCCTGTTTTTCATTCGCCTGTATTTCATTTGCCTGTATTTCATTTGTCTGTATTTTCATTTGCCTGTATTTTGCAGAATTATTTCACCTTTTAATTTAGAATCTCACATATCCGTATGTATTATGTACATATAAATATTCTGGAAAAAGCGTATAATCCAGATTTTGTGACCAACTATAAAATTCCTCCTTGATTTATTGTTATATTAATATAGATTTTAAATAATAAAGACTTTTAAAATAGTCAAACACCCGCTAAACAAATTATTGAAACTCTGATTTTGCAACCAACTCTAAAATCTCTCCCAACCCAGAATCTCACATATTGACATATATAAATACTCTGTAAAAGGCGTATAACCCTGCTTTTCTCTATTATTGCTAATCCAACTCTAAAATTTCTAAACAAACGTCGAAAAGTAATCGCATAATTTATTTTAGATCCTTAAGTTTGATTTCATTACAAAATTTTCCTAAATATCAAAATAAACAATTTTTAAATTCAAGTGTAAAAATCCATCACAAAACTAATAAATGTCTACTAGAACTCCTGTTTAATTAAAACACCCCTCTTTAAATTAATCCCTAATGATTCCCTGGTAAACAAACTCGTCCTATATTTAAGATTTAAAACGGACATATAAAAAAAAATCATTCAAATCATTTTCATCCATTACCTAAAATTATTCTGAATTAATTAATTAAAAAACACAATCTAAAAAAAAGAAATGATTACCTAAATAATAGATTCTATGACCGGAAATTACAATAATAACGTAATAAAATTAAACAATCAGGATCAAATGATTTTCTTTTTCAAACCTTTTTAAAACTCTTTTAATTTTTTCTAGAACCGTTATATGTCATATAAACTTAAAAGCTAACATTCATTATCACATCATTTAAATTAACCAGATCATTAAATTTACTTTGTTTAATTATTTTTAATGGTTGTGAATAAATTTTGAGAGAATTAATCTCAATCACATTTGATACAAGTATAATTATTACATTTTTTTTTTTTTTGTGCTTTTCTTTAATAGTTCTTTGACTTTTTTTCCTCTGCTATTGAATTTTTTTTTTGATTTTCCAGGTTTTTTTTTTTTTTTGGAGAAAATTATATTCCAGGTACAAGTGCCAAGTTTTTCTTTTATAGTTCATAGTATATAATAAAATAGAAAACTCTTTATTTCTCTTTTGTAATCATTAGTAATTATTGCAATTAAATTTTATGTATACATAAATTACTATATAAAAATATATATAAAGAAATTGCTAAGAAATTTGAAGATATTCAATTGACAGTATCGGACAAAAAATTGTAAATAATTCATGATTTTTTTTTAAATTCTTTAATTATTCATCGTTGGTTCGATAGAATTTTATGTTTAATAGTAAGAAAAACGTTTACCAAATGGAGGGTTTATATCGACTGAATTTAGTAATACAAGCAATATAGGTTTCTAAAAAAATTGTTACTCGAATTAAACATCTTTGTCGAAAAGTGGTTTTGAAACAATTTAGAAAAAAGTTGAAAGACTTTCAAGAAGTTACTGTTAAGCTATATTAAAATAACTATAGTCAACTTCTCGTCAAATTAAAAACTGTCAAGATTCTGTTAAATTAAAAACTTCCAACTACTGTCAAATTAACAAATGTCAATCTCCTATCAAATTGACTAATGTCAAACTCCTGTCAAATCAATAACTGTCAAGCTTCTGTCATATTAAAACTGTCAAGATTTTGGAAAATCAACAACTTCTAAGCTACTAGTCAAATTGACAACTGTCAAGCTCCTTTCAAATTAACGTTTGTACCCCTGTCAAATTAACAATTGTCAAACTACTATCAAATTAATAAAAATAAAATATTCTCAATATCAAAGATATATTATATTTGTGTAATTTTATAAGCTTGAGGAATCGACTTTTCCAAGGCCGAAAAGATTATGTAGCGTTAGGTACATCTTAAATTAAAAAAAAAATACTATCTGGATCTGGGTTTCTAAAGTTTTTATCAAACTTTTGTGACTCATTATTGAAACATCAAATAATAAATTAATTAAAAAACTGCGACAAATAATTTCAAAATGGACTTTTCTTAATCTAAGCCATACCATGATTTCATAACCTTTAAATAACTTTAAATATAGTGAAATTTACCCAGTATAGCTAAGGGAATTTTAGTAGCTATATCCAAGCCTTATTATTATTTGCTCATTAAACTCAAAATACAAATTATAAATGTGATTAAATTACAAAATTTATTAAACCAATACCTCAAAAAATAAAAATTGTATCAAAAATTTTAACTCAATGCTTATAACTCACATTAAAAAGTTCTGAGAACTGCATTTCAAATTAAATAATCTAAATCCTGTTGCCTACCTGTCGGAAAATGCATAAGGTACAAATTTTTTTAGACAACACGGTAAAAAATAAAAGTAAAAATGCTTTGCTATTGGATTTTTTTTATTATTATTATTATACAAAAAACTATAAAAGTAAAATTCAGTAAAGCAGAGATCTTTTCTTAAAATAATTTTATAAAAGAATTTAATACAAGAAGAAAATACTATAACATAAACTATAAAAGAAGCAAACTAGGGGCGGTTTCCCAATTCATCAAAAAAAAAAAACTCTAACAGTATGAAAGCTTTATAACTCCATAGGTTAAAAGCCAGTAAAACATTTTTTTTTTTTTATAATACTTATGTAGGTACATTTAAAGTTTTGAGTACATCCAAACAGTATTAAGAGTTATAAGATGAATTTAAAAAATAATAGAAGTTATAAAAAGAAAATCTGTATAAAAACGTTTTGATACATTAAACAAACAGGTTTGTTTTTTTATAACTCCACTCAACTCATAAAAAAAAAATAAATATAAATATTTTTTTTCTGTAATTTTATGAGCATTTCATTTACGGAAGTAAAAAACCCAAACCCATATGAAAAGAAGATTCGGTTAACCAAGATTTTCCTCTGAAATAAAACCTATATATATGTATGTATACAATATAATTTTCATTTTGAATTTGATTTTAAAAAAAAAAGAAAATTTCAACAAATTTTCCTCAAGTTTTCTTTTTAAAAATAAATGTAGTATAGTTTTTATTTTTTTTTTTGGTACTTATGGTGTTCTTTTTTGGATTTCATGACTAAGCAAATAATGAAAAGAAAATGGTTTAATAACAAAAACATTACTTTTTTAATAATAATTTATTTACAATTTGTTGGATGAAGAGAATTTTTTAGGGCTAAGCTAATAAAAAACCATGTTACACAGATTTCAAAAAAAAATTTACAACAAATTTTACTACCTTTTGATTTTAATTTTCCCAAAAGATTTTCTGCGAAAATCCCAGATTTTATAAATTTTCGTGTATTGAAAAGTGCTTATCTCGGCTTTTAAAAGAAAATCATTGTAATTTGCATTTAATGTTCGTAAAAATCTCAATCTTTCACCAATGAGGGATCTTAAGTTAAATCTTTAATTTAAATCTATATTAAAATAAAAAGGGCTTTGTAAAAATTTTAAAAAACTTTGTAAGAATTCAAAGTTCAGGTTGCAGATTGTCCCAAAAATATTTTACAGATTTTCAAAATTTCAAGTATTAGCAATTATATTTTAATTGAAAGCATTTCAAAATTACAATAGATTTTCTTAAAGTAATTAATTTTAAAATATTTTGGAAAATTTTTATTTAAAAATTAATTTTAATTTCAAAGTAATGTTTGAATATTAAGACTGAAAAGCCTCTTAAGAGCCAATGTAAAGTTTATCTGAAAATTTACTCGAAATGGGTACACTTATAGTTAAATTAAATTAATAATTGAACTGCATGGGGTATAAATATTTTCAGTTTCAGTAAAAAATTTGATTTGTAATATCAATGGATTCATTCACTCAAAGTTTCACTTGTTTAATCAAATCGATACATAATCTTAAGTATTTTCATTGAATGTTTCCTCAAGTTTTGATTTATTTTACATCATTTGATTTACTATTAGCTTTCAGAGCAGACTAGAATTCAAAACTAGTGTCAATTAAAGTGAAAAACCTGGGACTTTTTTATTTGAGGAATTTGCAATATACATATTGAAATAAATGGAGAAAAAAATGTGTCTATTATCTTCACCACCTCTTGCACCTTCCTATCTTTTGCAAGACTTCCACTTATATCAATATTTCAATTAATTAAAATTCCACTTTTATAATTAATAAATTATACAATATTAATGTCAGTAATTTTATACTTAGTAAATTTAAACAAGTAATTAAAATGAATAATATTTTATTATGTAATTAAGTACATAAATAAGGAGTATTTTAATAGTAATTAAAAACTGGAACTACTTAAATTAAAATCTAATACCTGAAATATATATTGTAAAAAAATATTTAAAACAATTAACGATTTTCCTAAAATAAACAAGGATAAAATGAAAGAATTTTTAGTTTAATTAAATATTGAAATACAATTAATAATTAAAAAACAACAATGGACTAATGCAAAAAAAAAATGGGAATTAAAAGAAAAAAATAATAAAGTAGAATCAATCAGGAGTTCTATTAGAAGCAATTAATTTACCATTTTATAGGGAAAATCCTGAAAACTCAAGAGATTTTTACTTAAATTTTGTGTAAACCTCATATTTTAAAGAATGTTAATATAAAAAATTTAGACATCCCTCCAGATTCGAAATGTATAAAATAAGCATATATGAAATTTTTAAATTCTTTCTAGATCACATAGTCACTTAAAAATTTTAAGCTTTCTAATTTTGAAGAAATGCAGCTTTGCTAAGTTCGGAGATATGTGAAAAAATTATTAATCAAGTAGTACTTCAAGATTAATTAAGATTTTATAATGCGCCTTAATATATGCAATTTTTAGTAACTTATTTTATATTTTCAAAACATTGACAGCTAATAATCAAGAGAGGGTTGGTTCGAGTGAGGATGATTTAAAAATTATGTGGGTTTAAAATTAGAATGATTTCCGCCCATTTTGAATAGTGCAGCTTTCCAATGTTTGGAGTTACATGAAAAAGTTGTTTTACTCCTGATATGTTTTCGCAAGCAATATTTCTTTGGTTTTTAGCTTCTGATAGTGGAAATGTCCTGTTTGACTCGAAATGAAATATAATATTGATTACAGCCCTTCTCATATTTTTTATATTATTATTCAGTTTTATTTTCAATTTTCTTTCATTTTTCATTTTCTTAATAAACGCCCACACTTTAATATCATTAAATTGAAAATTTTATATTTTTTTAAAGTAAAAATATATAAAAAAAAAGAAAATTAATAAAAAATTGCTTTTCTTTTCATTATTTTTTTTAGTTTTCCAATAAAATTAAAAAAAAATATAAAATACTAATAGAAAAAATAATAATATATAAGAGGATACTTATAAAATCATTACCTCAATATCAATACATTGAAAAAACCACCGCAAAATGAGAAAATCCTTAAAATATACATACATACATACACATACATATAATAAGAAATTTATTATTTTTCTTTTATGAATTATGGTTTACAATGAAAAGAAAATGAATTTTAAGGAAAAATGAAAATGAATAGAGTAGCTAAAAAAATAAACAAAAGTTATTGATTACCCTCCATCTCACTTAAATTATTATATTTTATGATTATTTTTCATTTATTTTCCTTTTTTTCTGTTTTTTTTTTCTTTTTTTTTTGCGAACATTAAGAGTTAATGAAAATGAAAACACTAAAAAAAATTACCGGGTAGCAGGAAAAACAAAAACATAAGAAAAAGAACAAAAAAAAAATTTGTAAATAAATATTAATGTAAAGTAAGTAATTCATGAATCATGACCTTCATCTTTATACAATCGATAACTATAATTGTATACAAATTTATGTGTATATCCTAATAGTATTAGATATATTAAAATCTTTCAGATTAATCCTTATGGAGGTACTATTGCATAACTAATAAAACAAGGATAAATATTTACCGCATCTGAAATAATCAAAACTTATTCTTATTATACTGATCTAGATTTATTGGTCAATATTTATTTATATTTGATCTATATTAAATATTCTAATAGATTTTTTTCTAATACATTTTGTAGATGAACTAGTTTAATAGGTTTTTAATAAGTTTTTAAAACTCATTTTTGTGGTCAGTAAATAATAAATAAAAAAATACGAGAAGAAGAGAGAAATGAAGACAAAGAGATTTTTCAAATGCACTTGAAAATATTGTATTAAGAATTAAGGTATGAGAAAATAAATTAGAATTGTGTATTATATTATGATTGTTAATTATAACTTAATTAATAATTTAATTTTAAATTTTATATTACATTCTAATTTTTAAAAGTCACTACAGTTTCCTAATATATCTTTGAAGAATAAACTAATATTTTTAATGCGCCTGAAATTATGCAATTTTTGTGATTTAATTTATTTTATACTTTAGAAATATTTAAGAGCATCGATGCACATATCTTACTAACCTGTAGAGAAAGTGGGACCAGGACCCAACCAGATTAAGAGAGTTTTTAACTTTATTTATTTTTAATAAAGAATTTTTAACTTAATAGCTCTTCCAATATTAAACAAAAATTTTTAAATCCGCCTCAAAGTATGCAATTTCTTTAAATATTCAATTTAGAGCCTCCAAATGATTAATCAAAAAAAAGTAAACATAAAATTTAAAAAGTCGCCTGAAAGTATGCAATTTCTTTAAACATTTATTTTAGAGCCTCCAAATGATTAGCCACATGGTTTGAGTGTTGAAGTCCCACCTAAGTCAGAAGAATTTTAATAAAGATTACTTTAAATGTGAAATAAAATTATTATTTACACAAAATTGTATTTTAAACGTAAATCTTGAGAAAAATTCTTCACAAAAAAAAAAATTAAAACCAGACTAACAAAACTTTTTTTATTAAAAACTAAAAAATTCAAAAAACATTTTTTTCATTATTATTTCAATTGAAACTTATTATTAAAAGAAAAACTCAATTACTATAAAAATTGTTGTTAGGTACATTAAACAATTAGGAATTCATCAAAAAAAAGAACAGAATATAATAATAAGCAATTAAGAAATCTTGAAGAAATTTTTTTTTATCACTTAATTAATCACTTTTCTTAACTTTTAAATAAATTTTTATACTGATTTTTTTTCTTTTAATTATTTTATTACTATCTTACATTTAAAGTACTTATGAATATCTTCGTTTAATATTTTATATTTTTGTAGGCAATTAAAATCACAAATTCATCTTTTTGGTATTTTGTAATTCTTGTCTGGGCTTTTTTTTCGAATATTTGCAAAGTTAATGGTAATTGTATAATTCAGGCGCCTACTGTCTAGTAACTTTAAAGGGCAATTACAAATTGTCTAATTAAATTCATCGACGAGTTCTACAGTGAACTGTATTTAATTATGATTTCTAAATTTCTCGAAAAATTAAGTACTTTAATAAAAGAAATAATTCAATTATCATTAATTATGAACTTAAGAGGTAAATCCATAAATCTCAAATTTTACTACTTGATATTCATAAATGACTGAATATAAAATTTCAAAAATTAATTTTTCTATAAAGTTTCTATATAAGTCTTCCAAATTAATAAAAATGTTTAAGTAATTAAATTAATACATAAAGCAAATAAGCTAATAGTCATAAATGTTGATTTTTAAATTTTCAAAGTTCCTGTCAGGATATTATTTTTCTATTGTGAATGAAAATTAATTCTTTCTCTTCATTACATTAAAGGTGAAGCAATAAATGAGGTATTAACAATAATATGCAAATCATGTCTGTAATTATTAATTAAAAAATACTTAAACGAAATAATCCAGAATTCAATAAAATTTTAAGAAAAAAAGTTAATAAATTATAATAACCTGAAATTATTATTAAGATCATCTCTTGGTTAAGAGTTTTCACGGAGGGCGAGTGAAGTCTGTTAATATATTTTAAAAGTACTTATCATTGGCTTTGGTTAGATAATTATTATCAGAATTTTTTCAAACAATTACCTGATTTATATAATTCGTTTTATATGTATATATGAAAGTATTGGAGCACCACTTTATTTTCTATAAGTGTTCTAAAAAACGTTCAAAAGAATTCATATATCTTTATTTAAAAATATATGGAACCTTGCAGATTTTGATCCTTTATTAATTCTACATTCGGTACATAATTATTCAGGTTTAAGGCATTAGTAAGTACCCAAAATTACCTAGACTCAAATAGCACTTATATTTTAAATTTCAAACAATCTATTCATGCAATTACTTCCAAAAGATGATTTTATCTTACAGATAATCCCAAAAACTTTTGAAAATTAATCTTCACCGCACCAAATTACAAATTTAACAAATTCGAAGGAAATGTTATGTACCTAAGTTAATTCAAATTGATCAGGTACATCACTTTCAAACTAAATTTATTGGGTATTCAATTAGATCTAATCTTTTCCAACATTAAACTCATTCAATTATGAAAACAAATTGATTCACAAGTAATCAATAAAACTTTGATAACTTTTTACCATTAACCATTCAACATTGAATCCAATTTTTGTCAAAATGTTAAATTATCTTTAAAATTTCTTCTAAGAACTCCAAGAAACCTTAAATCTTATACTCCCATTTCATGTTTCCTTCTTCAGAACACAGACTTTTAGAAAGAAAATCACTTAAAATCTCTGAGACGGTTAAGTGCATTAACAAAATAGTTATAAATAGTTATAAATACACGTTTAAAATGATGAAATCATTATTAAAATTTTCAAGAAAATTATAAAAGTAAAAGAAAACTATGAAAATTCATTCTTCTGGGTGAAAAATTTTTTCTGGAATTTACAGTTGATTTTATGGAAAAGGTGTTGAAGCAGAAATGAAGATGTGAAAAGGAAGAAAAAGATCTTCGAAATTTGCACAATGAATATTTGCAACAAATGTACAGAAAATTTTCATTAAATTTTTGGTACTTTAGTTGTGGAAGAATCGCTTAGAAGTGCAAATGTTCTTGCAGCAACTCACAAAAAATTTAATTTTGAAATTTTTTGAAAATAAATTTAGAATAATAAAAAAATTTCTTTTAAATAGTTTTTTGCAACTAGTTTTATAATAATAATGTTATTAGAAAGTATATAAGAATATATGTTTTATATTATGAAGAAGCGGATTATAAGTTTTATAGATGTGTTTTACTAAATACTTTTTATTGCTCTAACTTTAAGTTTATTATCTTAAATAACTTTTCAGGTGAAGCTCTAATGATTTATATTTATTTTTTTAAGAATTTTCTCTTAATATTTGGCGAAACTTAAAATATTTCAATAAGTTAGTAGAATGTTTGTTTTAAAGTCGATAGATCGTTTTGCTTCAACAATCCTCAGCGTTGCTATAATTTATATCAAATACAACAACTAAATATAATTTATGGAAATGAATTAAGTTTTTGTAAGTCTACTAGGATTCCTTTGTAAAAAAACCAATTTATACTTACAAGTCATAATTTTTCATAATATAATAAACTCGAATTACAACGATTATCCACATAGTAGAAGATGTATAGACTTTGAAGCAGTGATTTCTACTTTCTCCCAAAATCCAGGTTTCGTTAAAACCAAATTGTTTATTAATTTAAAAGATAATTGATAAAAACAGCAGAATAAATAAAGCTAAAGCTGCTTTTGGAATACTCTCCACAATATGACCAAGTCAAAAAATATCGTCCTGCGTACAAAAGTTAAAAACTTTGAAACAAACCTCAAATCAGTACTTCTTTAAGGTTGTGAAACATGGAAGATAACCACCAATATCACCTGAAAGTTGAAGACGTATATAAGCCGATGTTGCCGATGGATTCAGGCAAAATATTGCACAAAGCAGACGGCAAGTAGCTGGATCAAATAAAATTGTAAAAGTACTGTTTTGAAAGAAGCAGAAGCAAAACGGCAAAACATGGTTACAATTGAAAGGTATTGTTCAAGATAAGATAGAGAGGAGTTTTAGACACCTTATGCATTTTAATGGGTTCTAAGAACTAGTAACCAAATAAAGTAATAAAAGATAATTAAAGCTTAAATAATAGAAAAGTGAAACTCTTATGGTGAGATTAAGCGTTGGTCACACTGACTTTGTTCAAACTCGCTCACAGTACACCACTCGAAGAGAGTTCATGGTTTTAAACAATTCCCATTGATTAAAATATATTCTAATAAAATTTAAAAGTGTATTACAACCTGATTGTTTCTATTCAATCCCTGCAATACATTTTCTTGAAACCATTTTATAATATTGTTTTAAAGAATGCAGCAATTTTTAAATAATGTGAAATAATGTGAAAAGTAATAATTTTTGTAAATTCCTAAGAAAAAATTAAATCTTTTTCAGAATTCATTACATAGTTTCATGATATTTAATTTAAATAATTAGATATTCACAGCTGATATTCAAAACAATTATAGAAGAATATAAGAAAAGATGAAATCTCATATTATTTTTACATTTCTATATATGAATGAAACTATAATTTGGTTTTTTACCTTTAAAAATTTTAACTTTGATTTTTTTTTTATTTTAAAGGTAATGAAATTATTTACAAATGAAAACATTTTTACTTTAATGAATTTTTTTGTAAGTTCAGATATTTTTACAATGGTGAAATACAGAATCAAAATTAATTTTAATACGATTATACTTTTAAAAAAATGCATTAAAAATTCAAAGAATGGTAAAAAAATAATGAAATATTAAAAGTAAAGTAAGTGTGAATTTTAAAGTAAATGCGATATTTTTGAAATTTAGGTTATTTTTTGTCTTTGTCTTTATATTAAAAAAAGTTTTTCTGAAGCACTCCTAGTGGTGAATTTGATGAAATGAGTGTGGAGAATGAAAACTTAATGATTCCTTCAAAATATATACAAAAATCAGATGTTTAAGAACTAAGTTTAATTTTAAGAAGTCATATTTATTTAATAAATTCCATATTTAAAAATAATTTATTGTATTGTGCACCTAAAATATATAAAATAGTACATTCCGTAGTAATTAGTCAAAATGAAAGAGTTAAAGTTAAGTACATACGAAAGACCGGAAATGTTAGAGCTGAGGCCAAAATCTCTAAAAAATTATCAACATGTGTGTAAACACTTTTTAGGACTCCACCAATAAATTTCTTCGACGAATATACCAGAGATTTTTCATTTAAGGACTTTTCTGGTATACACACACTTTTAAGTGAAGCAATTTTTGAACCTCGGATGACACTTCCGATAACCTACTATGATATATGATATTCTTTCAAAGAGCTGATGACAAGCTTTCGTTAGGGTAAAATTTTCAGTTCAAAGGTAAATTTTTCTAGCCCCGTAATTTGTTAGGAAAAGTTTCTATTTTCCTAGAATTCTAACAATTTTTGTATTCTTTGAAGACTGAGTCTTTAAAAAAATTATAAAATTTACTTCTGCACTTTCACTTTTACATTCTCTAACTCTGTTTTAAGCTTAAAAGGTACTAGTATATAGCAAACAATTCAAAACTGAGATTGATCAACAAGGATTAAATATTTTAAGTTAATCTTCTTATATTAAAGGGAAATCATATATTTAGTTATTTATCTCTATTTTTATGGATTCTTGAATAAACCACAAAATCAAAGTAGGTAATGCTTTATTTTCTATTTAACTTTATATATCTTAAGGTAAGGACAAAGTTTTTCTCTATCCGTATATCGTACCGCATAATTTAAATACCCATTATTTAATATTAAAGTGTGATAGACCAAAATATCATTAAAGCCTTCGAAAGTATGTTTGTGTTTTTTTTAAAAAATACAGTAGTGGCCACAAAATTTTTTTCAAAATTTCTCCTTTATTTGACTTAGAACATAATATTCATTTTTGGTAATTAAAGAACATTTCTCGAAAGTATATAAGGAGCACATATCCTTTCATCAGATAACAGGTAATCTCATTTACTTTCATCATGTCTTAAATCCAAAATAAGTTATTGCACATATGTTGGCAGTGGTAACTAATAAAATTTTATTTTGAACTAAAAATGATAAATATCTCTCAAAATCTAAATTTATGACTATTACTGTACAAATTCATATGTGAAAAATCATTAAAACTGTAGTACAAAACTTTTCCCATTAAATTAAAACTAATACATATATGCATCTATATATCATTTTTAAAAGGTACTTACCAATTACAGTTAGTCTGTACGCTTGACTAATTTTAGGTTCTGTTGATACTTGACATTCATATATTCCAGAATCTCTTGGTTGTACTGATACAATTTTAAGTATCCATTCATCAGTGTCATCTGTATGCATTGCTTGAAATCTTTGATCATTTGTATATGTCATAATGCCAATGGTGAGAATATGTAAGTCACGTTTACGTATCCATGAAACCTGTAAAAGTGATTTTCAGTTCGGTTATACACGTATATGGTAAATGTGTAAAAATTTTGAAAGAAAAAGATGTATTTTTATTTTTTTGGTTTTTTGTCCATTTTAATTGTGTGTCGTGTGTGTGGTGAAAGATGAATTGCATCAGAAAACTTTAAATTGACATCAAAATAAAAAATTATTGATAAAAAAATGTACAAGTCATAAACTTATACATATATACAAATACATATTTTGAATAGGTAAGAAAAGTTTAAGTTTAAATTAAAATGTCTATACAACTTGATCTGTACTAAAAGAGAAACTCAAAAATGGATAAGTTTTTGTGTCACAGGATATACTTATTGATGGCATAATTCTTATATAACTCATTCATATGCACTTTTATAACTTTTAGACATTTTGTAGTATTTTGTAAAACTTGCAAATGTTTTTAAAGAAATGATTTAAAAAAATGTGCTCTTTATTTCAATTCGTTTGTCCCTTTATTCAATAAAGCATTTTTGATCCCATTTAAGATGCGTTATCTTTACAATCCCTACAAACTTTTTTACTTTTGCAAAATAAAAATTAACTGTTAACTTATTGTTGTATTATGTAAAATTAATACACAAACAGCTTTTCTTGTTTCTCGTTGTCGTGATCCCAATTGTCGCTACTACAATACATTAAGCGTCAAAAATTAATAATATTTAGGTAATAGTCAAGCTTTCTTCTAAATATGGTACGTAAATTACTCAACATTCAGTGCTTGAAATTTTATATTGTATCATAAACTGGATCCTGCGATACTTTAAAACACTGACGATTGCAAAGTAGAGGACAATTGTGAATTATTATAATTATTATATAATATCCCAACAACTATGGTGGGATACATTATTAACAACTTAATAGGTAAATGCTCCCTGAACATCAGTATTATTCGAAAGGAAGCTACTTCACCTTTGATAAGCACTAAAAGTTGTTTAAAATTCCTAAGTTTTAAATCATTTGGCAACTTCCACGCTCTACAAAATCTAAAGAATCTTCAACGTCTATTTGAAAGTTCTTAGAAATTTTTTAATCAAACGGTGTCCTTCTCTTCTTTCATATCTCAAAAACGGAAATCGGGATTAAAAACAATGTCCAAAACTAATTTGAGAAAACACAAACTATACTTATATTTTTAATTTAATTGCATATTTATAGGAGGAAATTTTTATTTTTTATTTATGATTTAATAAAAAACTAAATTTTTACTTATCAAAATAATGAAAAAACATTAATTAATGCAAATTTTTCATAAATTCAAATAATAAAAGAGAAAAATGCAATATGACTAACATAAAGAACCTAGTGCTGTACACAAGAACTTGAAACTAGGTCAAATAAAAAGACATGAAAAAAACTTATCAGGAATTATCACCAATTGTTAGGAAAATGAAAAACAAAAAATAAAAAAAAAAAAAAAAATGCAATTTAAAGAAAGCAGACAATCAGATAAAAATAAGTTTAAAATGTTCATATAACATGAATAGGCTTTCAAATAATGTTGCATTTCATGAGCCTTAGACTATAGAGGGTTATATACACATTTAGAATGTATAGAAACATAATTTTGTTTTTCAATTGTAAATCAATTCATTTTTTGTTCCTTTTAATGATTCTTAACAGGTTAATTGGAAATGTGAAGTTTTAAATTATTGTGTTTTTATTTTTTTTTTGTAAAAAAGCTCTCAGTCATAAAAATTGGGACTTAGAAAACATAAAAGAAGTAAAATATAATTGATCTGACAATTTGATGTATATTTTATGTCAAAGTTTTAAGTTTGTATCTTTTGTACTGAGATAAAAATGAAAATTTTAAGGCATTTTCATATGGAATACAATAATAAAATGAAACAACTTCCCATGTATTCTTTTTTATTTAACAAGCAAGGAACATGAATTCTATTTTAAAAATAATTTTTCATTTCTAAATAAAGTTTTTTATTTTGTAATTTTTTTTTTCAGTTTCAGGTTCTGATAAAGGACAGGAGTCATATTAACAGGATAAAAAAATGTACCTCCTGTAATGTATTAAGAAGGTGTTCAGGAAAAATTGGTTTTTAAAATATGAGATAAAAGTTTTAGTACGAAATACAAATTTTTACCCATTTACCTTATTTTGATAAGGAACTGAGGTCATTTAACCTAGATTCAAAAACTAAAAATTTAATTAATATTTTTCTAGAAAAAAAATGTTAATTTGAATAATGAACTCCAAAACGTTTTTGAATCTAAATATCAGTACTGACATGTCAGAACTCCCATGGAATTTTTGACTCACTTCAATAAGACAGGGGACTTCCCATGGGACTTCTGGCATTTCTTTAATGGGAATTTTGACTCATTTTAGTGATAAATATTTTATATAAGTTCATATTCTGTAAAAAGCATATATTTTATATATAAACTCCGAAAATTCCAAGAGCTACAATTATTATTTTCCATATTCTAACCGTGCTGGGACAATCTGCGAACGCAACGCATTGCGGTCGAGTTTTAGCATTCTCCAATCCATATTTAAACATTTCATCCCACCCACAAACTATTCATAATTGTCATTAAATTTAAATATTAGAAAAAGTCAAAAGGAGAACGCATTTTGAAATTAAAGACAATCAATTGTTACTAGTTGAAGACAACTGGAACTGGTACAAGATGGAACTTCTGACCATGACACTTCTGGCTTGTCACCAATATCAGTATTACGTTTCTACAAAACATATTTGACTTATTGATCTTTTCCCAACTCAACTCATAAAACATTTTTAACTAGAAAAATATTATTAAGTTTCCAATACCAGGTTTCAAAATGGTACTAATACTGTTTTTGTTTTCCTTTAAACAACCAAGTTGTTCATTTGGGAATTAAACACTTCCAAACTTTTATAGTTTTACTATGAAAAGGAAAAATTGAAAACTACAAATAGAAATTTTTTTGTGGAGGGAAAAAATGAATCAATTTTGTACGAAACACATTAGAGATTTTATTTAATCGAATAATGCAGTAAATGATGCAAAAAGCAATAATATTTCAACATGATACCCTTAAATTATTCAATATTTATTTTTGAATATCTTTAATTTATTTGAATACTAAGAAAGTGTTTGATACATTAGAAATAACATCAAATTAATAATTCGAGGCTTGCCAAAATTTTGAATCCATAATATAGTAAATTTTTTTCGTACAATTTTTGAAATTAATATGGAGAAAATGAAAATATCCAGTTTCCTCAATTATAAAATGTTGAATATGATCATAATGTACAAAACTCAGTATAGTCATTCCATAATTCATAATCTTTCATTAAAGTACAGTTGCGCGAATAAAGCTTATAAAATCATATTAATGAAAAATGATTATTAAGCAAACATGTGCCTGTAATAAAATTTTATAACAGAGTTAATTAAAGGTTCACTAATATATGGGTTTGAATTGAAATTCGTATGATATTCAGTTCCAGTAGTATTGTACTTTATGAATCAAAATATTTGAAAAATACTTGAGTATTTCTAAAATAATTGAATTTTTGATACTTAAGTATTTCTGAGTACTTAATTACTCAAAAATATTTAAGTATGAAAAAATACATTACAAATGTAATTAAAATCAAAATTTTATTACTTTTCTAAAATTACATATCGGGTAACAGGTAACGGTTCGAGTAATTGTACTGAAACTTGAAATATACAATTACTTTTATAAGTACTATACTAATACTAATAAGTAATAACTAATTGAAATGTGATAATCTAACTTTTGAAAATGTCTTTAGAATTAATTGTAATTGAACTTTATAAAAATAAGTACAGATGTGAGAAATCAAAACCATTTTCCATAATATCAAGTCTGTTAAATTTTTTTTTAATATTTTATTAAATTATTCAAATCATATTAAGAGATAACTATTAAAAAACTTTTTATTTGATTTGAAATGACACATTTACAATTTTATTTTATAAAATCTACAACAACCACAACAACAACAACATTTCTATTGAGAATTAAAAAAAAAACAAAACATTGACTCTCAAAACCAAATACTTTTGAGATGCTTTTAACTGAAATTATTTCTCAGAAATAAACAAAAATTAAAAAGTTTAAATATTTTTAATTTAATTATACTTGTTGAAGATGAGAAAAAAAACAATAAAACTTTATCCTTGTATTTTTTTTTTTTTTTTTTGTAATAAAAAGGATAATAATAAATGAAAGTTATTTTTTTGTCATATTATTAATATAAACATACTTATATATATATATAATATGCAATATAATATAGCACTAACTTTTAAGTTAAAAAAACAGTATTAAATAGTAAAATAGCATTTTAATTTTGTTTTATTTTAGTTTATGTCAGATACAAAAAAAAATAAAAACTTATAAAAAAGTTTTATGGTTTTTTCTAGGCTCGGTGAAATTAACACAAAAATGAACTGATGGGATGAAATGGGATCACATGAAATTTGTCTATTTTCAAATGAATTTGATCTATTAAATAAAATTGTCTTTTTTTTTAATCAATTTCGTCCTTTTTTTAAAAGCAACCCCTATCTTGGCATTCAGAAATCGAAATAATATGATTTGAAAACTCTGATCCCCAATTCTGTAATTGGAACTAAATAAAAAACAAGTGATGAAAAAAACCAAGGGTTTTTAAAAAAGCACATTTTCAAAATTATATTGTGTTAAAAACTCAGTTTAATTTTGGAAATATATACTCGGTGACTAAGTCACTGCTTACTTGTAAAAACAGCAAATTTTGAATTTTTAAGTCTTAACAGCTCTTCAATGGGGAAGGTTACCAAATTTCTCCAGGATCTAATCTCAACCACCCTCCACCCCACCTCCCTCCATTTTTTTAGGTTCTAGGAATTAAATCAAAATTTGGAATTTTACTTAGAATTTTATTATCTAAGCAAAAATGGGTAAAACTGAGAGACACTTTCTTCAATTTAAAGAACCGCTTTTGAACTTAAGAAAAGCACTTAACATATGTTAAAATATAATGTTAGACCTTTAAAAACAAAAAACAAAAAAAATTTCTTAACCGACTCCCACTAAATTCTGAGGATCTAACATCTCCCAAAATTTCAAGTTTCTAGCTTGAGCCGTTCAGAAGTTATGTGGGGCCAAAAATTTTGCAAAAATAGAGTTTTGGATAACGGTAAATTTTAGAACCGTATGGCAACCCAATGAATTAGTTTTTTAAAAGTTTATGAAGCTTATAAAAGCAGCTATCTTTCGACGTTTTCAGATTGAAAAAATACCTCATAGAATTTTTGTTATAACGTTTTAAATAAAAGGTTTCTTCCAAATTTGAAGGGCTGTAGCTCCGTAACGAGTGGGGCTACAGAAAAAAGTTCTTCCATGAAATAATTTTTTTTAGAATATCTACTCGTAGTTAAAATTTCTTCTCTCTATTTCAAACGGTGTAAAACTTTGTGTAAACATACGGACAGACAGACGGACAGACAAAGTCAAAATTAAGAAAAACCTTTGACACTGGTTGAAACTTTCGTTTTGGAGCTTTCAATTTTGTATATAAATAAAAAAAAATATTGACAGGTGTTCAAGCTATAGGTGTTTAAAAGCTAAATTTATAGCAAAATTTAAGGTTTTGGACCCCTTACAGCTCCTAAACAGGGGCCGTAACAAAAAAAAATTCTTAACTGACTCCTATTTATTTTTGAGGATCTAACTTCTCCCAAAATTTCAAGTTTCTAGATTGAGCCGTTCAGAAGTTATGAAGAGTCAAAAATTTTGAAAAACTTAGTTTTAGATAACGGTAAATTTTAATACCGTATGGTAACCCTATACATTTGACTTTCAAGAGTTTGTAAAGCTTATAAAAGCAGCTGTCTTTTACCGTTTTCAGGTTGAGAATATACCTTATAGAACTCTTGTTATAACTATTTAAATATAGGGCTTTATCCGACTTTGAGGGGCTGTAGCTCCGTAACGGGAGGGGTAATAGAAAAAAGTTTTAACATTAAATTATTTTTATTGCAATACCTACCCATTGCTGATATTTTTTTGTCAATCGTACGTAAAAAGGGACAGACGGACAGACGAACAGACGGACGGACAGAGTGAAACTATATAGGTACATTTTTACAAAATTTTTTGAAAATGTACTAAAAATTAATATAAATCTCAAATAGGTTTAGTTTTTTAGTGCGGGGTTGAAAGCCCTTTCGAACTTTTTAAACTTTTGAATAACTTGATGCTACGAACCCGGGCTGAAAAAAAGACCAATTAAATTTTAAAAATTTAGAACTGTTTGTGTTGGAAAAAAACCCAAATTCATTTTTTGAAGGATTAAATATGAGTTTGAGTTAGATTAAAAACACTCCTTGATCATCAAATCTAAAAAGGATGTTTTTTATAAGCTTCGGTGACTTATACTACTCTGCTTTTGGAAACATGCTACAGAATGAACTAAATCATTTCCGGCTGGTAATTAATTTAAAATCAATTCAAATCAGCCAAAATATTAATTCCCTAGTTCAGATGTGAGTTCTCCCTTGTTCATAAACTAAAAGTTGCAAAAACGCGAACATTTAATGTGGCGTAGAGACATTTATACTTCTGGCGTTAATTAATTTCTACCACAAATTCCTAGAATCGATTTTACTATTAAACATAAAACATAAAAAAAATTCAAAAGAATAAATGAAGGGATATTTTTATACATTTCTTAAAATAACTTTTATTCCTTAAGGACGAAAAAAACTTTTCCACAAGGAACTTAGAGATAAATTAAAATAGAAATATAAGAGAATATTATTATTAAATTTTTAATGTTAAACTTTAATTTCGAAAAAAAAAACTACCGTTTTAACTACTTTATTATTAATAATTTTTTTATTTCATAATTTCAAGATTATTTTAAATTTCTATTTAGAATTGCCAAGTTAAGTTTTAAAGATTTATTTCATACAGTTTATTTAAGGATTAAAGAATTAAGGAAACAAGAAAGTCTGAAGCAAGGATATATTAATAATAATATATTTTTAATTAATTAAATTATTTTAATTGAACTTTTTTTTCAATTTAACACAGTTATTTGTAAGTTAGTTTTCATGGAAAAGACAGAAAACTTAATCAGAATTAGGTATTTTAGAAGAGTTATAGATTGTATTTTAATAAGAGTGATTTTGTTTGGTTAAAATCAAATAAACCATACAGAGGCGTCTCGTGTAGCTACTGTGTATAACTTTTAACATAATTTCTTGAGCTATACTAGATAATTGGTATATTTTTAAAAAATACTAAAAAAATATGAAAGAATCGATCAAAATATATAAAAGAATTGATTGAAATGTCAATATAAGTGCAACCGGGGAGCGTTGCTTACTTTAACAATTACAATTTAAATTCTTCATTATTATGCAATATATTTATACTCCTCTGAATGATGCAGGTATTTTACGTCCAATAAAATGCGAATTGTAATAAAATACTTTCCTGAGAATTATCATAACATAAATTTGATGATCACCATAGTACAACCTTCCGAATAGATTTCCAAATACGAAAAGTTTTAATTTTTTAATTTTATGTATTTATTAATTACTATAATTACTATATATATCTGAAAATTACATAAAAATATCCATAACTTACCGCTCTATCACCAAGATTTTTAACTTTACAATACATTTGAGCAGTTCTACCAATAACACTAACTATTTCACGATCTGTTGTATTTGTAAAATATGGAATATCATTAATTTGATTTCCATAGGCATCCAATTCTTCCAATGAATCAAAAACTGACATTGATGTACTGATTTCGGTTTCTGCAAAAAAAAAATTGAAATTAAAATATCAAAATTATTATAAAATTAATTGCTTAATCATTGCTTATATTATTTAATTAATTATTGAGATTTATATTTAAAACTATATTGTTTCACAAAATTAAAGAATTTAAATAAAATTATTTAATTATACAAGGACATTCTTAAAAAAAAAAAACAATACGATGAAAATTGGTTAGAGAGATAAATTTCAAGGTTTTTTTGTAGAAAGATACAATTTTTAAATTTAATTAATAAAGATTTTTTAAAATTTTGTTTTTTTGTTTTGAAATTTAATCATTTTATTTTAGAATTTGACAAAGTCTCATGATAGTCCCTGAATAAATTAAATAAATTTGAATATTAAAAATAGTTATATTTAATGTGATAATATTTAAAAAATAAATTAAATGACGCAAAAATAAAATTAATAATTGCATTTCATAATTAATAGGCAGAAGGTAAAGTAAGAATTATGATTCAAGAGAATGAAGTTCATCACCGGACTAAAAATCAAACAAGGGATATATGGGGTCCTATGGAGGAATTCAAAGATGGAAATTATAATTGATTAACTTCTTTGCTAAAAATTTTATTGATAAAACCTTGTATATAATCACATGTTTTTATATTATTATTTTTTAAAGGAAGAAGAACATATTAATTAGAGTTGCGCCTATAAATATGCAAATTACAGATATTGTTTTAACAATATTTCCTCAAGTTGTTTATAAAGATTCAAAAATCTAATTTTTTAGGGTATCAATTTATTAAAATATAAAATGGTCTAAAATCTAACAAAATGGTCATAAATTTTAATAATATATTTTTCAAAATTAAAAGTACCTATCTATAGCTATTCACTCAAAAAAAAGTTTAAATCACCATTTGTTATATTTTTAATATATTTAACGGTTATTAAATTGTCTGGAATTATTAAAAGTGTTCTATAGTAAAAAAAGAAAACTTTATTTAATATTATTTTAATATTATAAAAGAACTTAATGTTCATTGTATAAATCTTGAATTGTTAACAAATTGTTTCTTTCTACCATTCTTTAATCTTTAAGGTACTTATGGTTTTTTTTTTTTGTGTAACAACTTTCTATACACTTTAAGTTTTATTTTTAATAACGGTTTTCAAAAGTTTTATCTCAAAAAAATTACCGTTATATGCAACCATAATAGAATAGTCAGCGCATTCACCATTAAAACAAAAGAAATTCTTCTTCTATTCAAAACTTATTTCATCCTTTCCTATTGTTAATTCACCTTTATTTATATTTATATTTTAATATTAATATCGCTTTAAAATCCTTATATATATACAAATATATATTTATATACAATATAAATATTTATAAACATTTTTTAGTAGAGACAAAGATTATTAAGATGTAGCGAAGAATAATAAAAAAAAAATTATACAGTTAAGTATTAAACTTTCAATGTCCTTAGGGGATGGAAAAAAATGTAGGGTAAGTTATACTGTAAAAAATTTACATACATACATACATACATACATACATACATGCATATAATTATATTTTATAAATATGTATAATTAAAAAAAATATATAATATAGAATTAAAAGAATGTATTTTAAGAAACTGTTGTTTTTAAATAGGGTTTATACTGTAAAATTTATAATTTTTTAATGCATCTGTCTCTTTCTTTTTTAATATTAAAAAAATGTTATCTGTCTAACTCAGCTGTTTTATTTCGTACTTTACCGCTTTATAGCAACAACAACAAACTACATATATATATATATAACAGTATATATTTACAAAAGTGCATAATCATCATTAAAAATAACAGTAAAAATAATTATGAGAGTAAAGTACCGTTATATGCCACTAGAACACGTTTGTTTTTAAAGGTTAATGTTTTGTTTTATATGTTGTATTCTTTGTTTGTTTTTATTTTTTTTTGTATTGTTTGTTGTTATTTGGAAACAAAATGTTTAGTGCAAGTCTTAACCAAAGTAGCTGTACATATATGCTACTAGAGTATTTAAATAAAGCAATATCATGTATTTAAAAGCATTGTATTAAGGTTTATTTTTTTTTTTCTTTATAATTAAAATATAAATCCGACCATTTGTTTTTTTGTTTTTATATTTAAATTAGAAGAATTTCTATATAAAGTTCACATTATGACGACATTAATATTAAAGTGTACTGTATATATATATATATATTTATATATAGATGGTAAATGAATGATAAAATTTTATACTGAAGTGATTTTGGTTTTATATGCAAAACGGGGTTAATTTAAATATTTTTCTTATATTATGTATAAAGATTATCGTATTTCATGGCTTCTTATTGTTCTATTATATACAATAGATTTTATGATTTTATATAAATATTTTGCTGACACTTGATATTATGGGTATCAGACGTTAATGAATAATTAAGCTTCAATAATTTCAATAATATAATCATTTCTTTTTATCTTAGATTTTAATTGAAAAAGCTTTTCATGGAAAATTGATAGTATCTTAAATAATATTTTTTTACCAAATTTTTATAATATGGCTTTTATAATATTATGTTATCATCAATACTTGAAAGCTTTTAATAATTACGAAATAAAATCTGTGAGTTAATATATGAAATAAAAAAATGGTTAAGTAAAATGATTTGTAATTGAATGATCGATTTTGGATGCTTAGATTAAAGACAAATTTGGGTTGGGTTGGGTAGGAAATTCCAAAAAGAAAAACTCCATTTACATAATTCCAAAAAAAAAAAAATCCAAAATAAAAAATTCCACAAAAAAAAAATTTCAAAAACCAAAATTTAATAGAAAACTATTTTTTATATTTCAACAAACACTAAAATTCCTCCTAATTGAGAATCTTACACACACATATATATAAATATTCTGGAAAAAGTGGCAATCCTGATTTTGAATCCAACTCAAAAATTCTTTCTAATTGAGAATGTCACATATATACATATAAATAAATAGGTAGAGTTCCATAATCTCGGTTTAGTAAATTTTTTTTTTTAAATATCGTTTTTAGAAAATTTCGTTTTAGAAAATTTCGTTTTAGAAAATCTTGTTTTTTATTGAAAAATCGTGATTTTTAAGAAAATCTCTTTTTAATTGAAAAATTTTGGTTTTTAAGGGTTTTTGATTTGGATACAAAATCAGAATTATCAGCTTTTATCAAAATATTAAAAAAGGGATTTTCTAAAAACAAAGATTTTGTGAAACGAGATTTTGTGAAATATATTTATTCATATAAATATTCTCGAAAAAGCGGCAATCATAATTCTGATTCCAACTTAAAAATCTCTCCTAATTTTGTAACAAACTCTAAAATTCCTCTTAGTTTACGGTAGGAACACTTTTTTTGTGGAAGTTTTTTTTTGGAATTTTTTTTTTGGAATAATGACACCATCCCAATCAAAATTTATTCTTTAATTATTTTTAAATAGTTATAGTACTTAATACAATAATGCAAATATTAAAAAGTAATGCAAATAATTGTTGTTTAATATTTAAATAATCAAAAATAATTAAAAAATGATTTATTTATCTAATTACTAATAAATAACTTATTTTGATCAAATTCCATGGAATTTCAGATGGAATTTATTACTTTATTATGAAAGAAATACTCCTGACTCACAAAACCATCAAAATAAAAATTGGATATTTCTAAAGTATTTTAATAATCCAAAAACAAATGTAAAACCATTCTTTCTCACGTTATTGCACATTCAAAGTGGTTTGTCTCAATGGAATTGATGTCAGGAAACATTGGTGACATTTGATTAATTATATTTATCTTTCAATTAAATTTCATATAATATTTTCTAAAAAAACCTCATAAAAACAATATAAAAATATAAAAATTAACCAACAAAGTACTCAAATGAAATATTTATTACAATTATATAAAACCGTAGGTGAAATACAAAAATATCTAATAATATCTGAAAAACCATTCCTAAATTCATTAATTTTTAATTCCAAGAAACCACTCAAAATGTTGTTGACATTAATTTTAAATATTTTATTAAAATTTCCTACACTTCTTCTTTCCTAAAATAGAAATTATTCAAATTTGCTTTTATTTCAATGTAAAATGATTAGCATCAAATTTTTAGAATTGTATTTAATTCCCACATGATTTTATTTTACAAGATAATTTACTTTAAAAAAAAAAAAAAAGAAAAACATGTGGAAAACTCAATGAGTTTTTTAGTTTTTCTAATGAATTCTGTAAAATATACATTTCTGAATTTTTACTATATTGGTTTCTTACAATCATCTTGGGACTCAAAAATTGAAGGTAAAATTTATTCTTGGACAATTTCAAATTTACAAGTTTACACGAGATTTTTATAACTTATCAAGGTTATGTCTGGATACATTATTTAATTACAAAAACATATAACAACCTTGTACGAATTTTTTTTCTAAATTTCGAAAATCAATTTTTAATAAGAAAATTTTTTTTCAGTTCAAATTCCCCAGATATTATAGGACACAATAATAATTTTTTTTTAAATAGTTTTAAAAAATATTTTTTTTTGGAAAAGTTTCATTGTCATCAAAGTGAATTGAAGCGAAATCGTTTGATTTGGATATCAGTCGAAGGAGTATAAAAAAAAACTTTGGGAATAAAATATTAAACAATCTTATCACTAATACTTACTAAAGTAATCTCGTAACTTGAATAGAAAAACGCTGTTTCCTGATAGATTTAATGTGTTTATTACAAAATATAACGGTAATTCCTGGGGAACTTCTTTCATCAGCAAGAAAATAAAATAAATGTAAGTTAAAAATTAATAAGTACAAATGAAACATTCGCTATGATATTTCACTCCATGTACTGTCAATACTACCATAGGTGCCGCCTTTAAAGGAAGTAGCAATCTGTGAAGCAGCTCGTTAAAAAATTCACAAACAAACCAATTTCCACGATCTAAATCATTTAGATTACATTAAGAGTAACTTCAGTGAAATAAATTATGATATACATTAAGATTTTCCCAGATTATCGCCGTGGGCAAAATACAATCTTACAATCAACACTACTTAAATATCATGTACAAAATACATTAAAATTTGAACATAAATCAAAAATTTGTTTATACCCACGCTGATTAAGAAAAATGTTTTGAAAGTATAAACTTTAAATATTTAAAAATATCTTCTATATATTTCAAAACCTTGAAATTCATTAAATTAAATTATATAAAGCGTCTACATTTGAACATTTAACAGATTTCATTTTCTACCAATTACGAATAAAAGCTATTTCAGACGAAATATTAAAAGACCACACTACTTACTACCAAAACTGTGAAAGTCCATTTACTTTTAATAAAAAACTAAAATAAACTTAAAATACAGTTAATATTCAAATTATAAAATCTAACTTCGACCCAAACTGTGACTAGCCTTCATTTTACACAAAATCTAAATTTATACCATAATTTTAAATCCTGGAGCACTAGATGGTCAGACAGTATTTAAAAAACACTAAGGGAATCGAATGATCCTTTACAAATTTTGGGTCTCAAGAATACATATGGTACCAAAACAGTTTATAATAAACGAATACTCGTATAAAATATTCAATTCTCAATAAAAACAAACCATGCTTGCTTCTCTATCTGCCTGCATGCCTGCCTATTTTTCTCTTTCATTTTTTTTTACTTTTATTAAATATGAATTTAAAAATCTAAAGTTACTTTTCTTTAGACAATGATTTTATAAGATAAAAAAAAAAAAATTTTATAAATCCAAAAGATAAAATACATTGTAAGACAGTGTTCTCAATATGATCCCAAGGGAGATTGACATGAATCTATATGGCGGTTAGATCACGTCTGACAATTGAATATGATGTCACTTTATATTGGTTTTCTATTTTCGTTGTAAAAAAAAAATAGGAAAAAGCTAAATCCATGGCAACATGTATGCAAGAAAGTGGCAATAATACAATATGAAATAGAAAAATAAAAAAGAATTCGTTTTTTTAAACTAAGCACGTATCAAAGAGTCCTTCCTCATTCTCTAGTTAATTTTTTAAGACACACTTCTGTTTTCAATGTTATTAAATTATGATGACGGTAAAAGTGATTTCATTTGTTATAAGGGTATTGTACAAAATTCAATACATAATTTAAAATGCTGTAAGGATCTTAATATTGCACCACAAGGAAAGTATCGTCCTTGAAATAATTGAAATACAAAATTTTACAATGAAAAGAGTATTTTTTTTAACAAATTTTGGCTTTTTTAGACAAAAAATTTAAAGTTTTCAATTTTAACAATTAAATTTAAAAAATGTCTGTACAAGATGTTGCCCTTCTACAGAATATTTAAACTTTTTTGAAGTCTTGATCTCTGATGTGAGGGGCACTGACTTCTTATGCAAATATCTGACTGCTCTTCTCATTTTTTCGCAAATCTTTCTCCGATATCAGAAATTACGATAGATCATTTGTCATTTGTCATTTTAGTCATGTTCTAAAGCTTAATTCGGCATTTAAAACAAGTACAGCTCTCTTGTACCAGTGTATTTAGATTTATATTAAACTTTAATCAGTCCTTAAATAAACCATGTTAACATTTTTCCACTGATTTCATTAATTGTTAGGTGTCATTTAAAAAATTAAATTTTAATTGACTTTTGTTTAATTTTGTAAAAAGTGTTTTTAATTTTAAATTTGTACTTATACATAATAATATGTATTTGCCCTTATTAACCTATATTACATAATTTACATATTCATTATACATATATTATTATATAATCCAAAAAAAAAATTTCTAAAGAATTTTGTCTCTGAGGGTCAAGTACTGAGACATTTCAATTAGTGAAACAAAGATCCAAATCAAAAATTAAATCATTTTTATTCAGAAAACAACAAATTTAAACTTTAAAAGGCCATTTTGATTTAATAAAGCATATTGTACAAATCAGACTAAAAGAATTGTGCCCAAACATTGGACACAAAGGACGTGATAAGAATTTAAAAAAAAACACAATTCCATTGAATTTTTAAATTAGGGCAAAAATAATCAGTTATCACTAAAAAAATTTTTATTTTTTAATGTAATTTTCAATAGAAATTCTCTAGAAATGTATTATTCATATTTACGCAATACTCAAAATATATTAACCCTTAAAATCGTAATGTGTACAGATGAACACACATTTCAATTAATACAATTTAACTAGAAAAAGTACCAAAACTTCTAAAATCCAAGCTTCTAACAAGATCTACAAAGCTCAAAATATATAAAACACTAATAAGACCAATCCTTACTTACGGATGTGAAGTATGGAACTTAAAAGTAGCAGACTGTAAAATGCTCTCAATTTTTGAGAGAAAAATATTAAGAAGAATATACGGGCCAGTCAGAATTGATGACAACATTTACAGGGCAAGATTTAATCATGAACTCGAAGCACTGATACAACACAAAACCGTTATTCGATTCATAAAATCGCAGAGAATAAGATGGCTAGGCCATATTATCCGCATGCCGAATGAAACAGTCCTAAAAAGAATTTTCATGCATCGTGAACAAGGAACCCGAGCGAGAGGAAGACCAAAAAGCAGGTGGTTGGAAATGGTTGAAGCAGACTTAAATACCATGAATGTTAGAAATTATAACACCCTAGCAAGTGATCGAGGAGAATGGAGGAGAGTAGGCGAGGAAGCTTTGGCTCACAGAGGGCTGTAATGCTAAGAAAGAAGAAGAAGAACTAGAAAAAGTATTAGAATTGATTATGAGTATTTGATGATACTTATGATAATATGATTATACATGTAATCTTTTTTTCTAAAAACCAATGACAAATCGTTTCAAATCCTTACATTTTATATGGAGGCTGCAATTATGAAAAAATTTGAATATATGGGGAAATAATAATTTGAAATAGTCACTTCACCCAAAATAAACAGAGGCTAAGCTTATCTTTTTGTAATCTTATCAATCAAGCCTTCTCTAAAACTGAGAGAATCTTTTGAAATCAGATCCTTGGTATTGACCCAATTAATGTTTTTTAGTTACTTAATTACCTAGTCCTCTTTATGGTTAATTTTTTTTATGAACTTTCAAAATTAAAAACATTTTTTCAATATCTTTGAGAAAAATTTACTTTTGTTTAATTTTCTGATTAATTTTTATGTGGAAAACTTTTTTCTAGAAATTAATTATGCAAAAAAAACTTCAGTTAATTACGTAAAATTAATTAATAAATCATTTAATTAATAATTGAAATATTATAAATCTTATCAAACACTAGAGTTAGATTCTTTAAATAGTTCAAACAATTTCAAAAGGTTAATTTAAAATTATTTAATCCGAAAAAGTCAGAAAACCTTTTCAACTAATTAAGTAATTGATTGATCTATTAAAACTTTGCAAGAATTAGTTCTAAAGTGGTTAAAGTGTTGTTTTCAATTTAATTTAAATATTTAAATACATTACATCAAAATTTGATTGATGAATTAGAAATTAACTTTAATTATTTTAATTAATAAATTAAATCTTATCAAAAGGCTTATAGCAATTCGTTGGTTATGCGCATGTCGAGATTATGGAACCATATTCCGTCCAATGTGTTTTTTAAAGTTGGTAGCTCGTATATGTAGCATTTAATTAAATTTAAGAAGAATATTAACATCTTTCTCCTCAATATCCCTTCAAATTTTGCCCATCCCCCATAATCCCAAATTTCCAAATAATCCCTCCATATTCCCATCCCTATAACCAAACTGTACATTTGTATCATAGGTTCTTTCCTAAAGTTTGGTTCAAAAGGGTTGCGGTTTTGGTGCGTTAAAAACGCTTGATACCCAAACAAACACCGCACAGTTTCAATGGGTAACTTTCGGGTTTTCCATTCCCTTGTATAAAAAAAAAAAAAAATTTGGTTTTAGAATAAGGATTGGGAAAGAAAAATTGAACAGGATTACGAAATTAGAATTAAGTTGGACAAAAGGAAAAATTGTGAAGTATGTTAAGAAAATGGATGTTAATTGTTTCCTTAAACTTCTTTGGATCGTACATATCACATTTTAATTTTAATTTATTAAAGAAAAGAAGATAAATAAGTGGAAAAATTTTTAATATATGTGAAGTGTAATCTTGGTTTTAATTTGAAATTAATATAATTTAAGAGTAATTCTTATGCATTCTTACACTTTTTCAGAAATTGCGAATTAATTGTAAGATTAAATCGTAATTTAAAATCATTCAATTATTTTTTTATTTTTTATAATTTTTTACATAAATAACCTTGTATATGTATATTTTGATAACAGACAACATAATTATATGTGTATTCAGTTTTAAATTTACAAAAACCACTTTCTTACTGAAATAAATAACTGTTAACAAAAAACAAAACACAAAATTAAACTTTTCCATTTCCATTTTCCGAAACCTGAAATAAATTTATATTTATTACCGTTACAAAAATAATAACAATTATTTTATAATTTAATATCCTTAGCGCCTTTAAATATGCAATATTTTCAAGTCAAAATATTTTGTTAAAAAAATATTCCTAATAAATTGATAAAAATGGTAAATGATATTTCAGAATGTATTTTAATTAAACAAATTTATTACTATATAATTATTATAAATTCTCTCTTATTATGACAAAATTAAAAGGTTATGATGGCTTTTAAGAGCTTATGTTACTACGAGAAAAGTCACTTGTAAAGATGTTTTTTAAACAAAAGAATTCTCGAAAAAAAATTATTTTAAAAAAAACAAAGACATGTTGAATCACTCAAAAAGATTATAATTCTACTGAATTATTTTCAATGTCAAAAATTACCACCCACCCACATATAATTAAGAGAAATTGAAACATTTATATTTTTCTTTTTCACAAAAATTGTGGGACGTTGACAAATAGGCGACTGAAAGATCATTATTTACTTAACATCTAATAATAAAATTTGCCTCCACATTACAAGGTTCTTTATTTTCATAATATTTTTTGTTACCATGTGTATGGGTATAACAAGAATATACCATTTAATTAGCTTACACACACAAATAATAAATCAAATAAATTAATTGTAATTATTTTCATTAAATTCAAAATTATCATGCATGAAATTAAAAAAAAAAAAAAATATTTTCATAAAAAGCAACAAACAACTGTTTTTTTTTCAGCTCATCTTATCTATTTTAATATAAATATCATGTAATTTTTTTTAATGACACCACAATAACATGTTATTTATATATATATATATATATATATGTACACCACAAATACCAATACATCTAAATTATATGTTATAAAAACCGTAACTTTCCACCTTATACAACGAATTCATTAAAAAAAAAAAAGCAAAAATTTAAAATAATATTATATTAGTATAATATTGCCATTATTTAAGTACATTACCCCAATATATACATATAATTGTTGTAATGTAATATACATATATATACATACAAATTATTTTATGTAATCCTGTAGTTAACAGAAATATATAAAAAAAAATAAACAAAAAAATATAATAAAAATACAATATCTACTTAATAAAAATAATAAAAAGTTCACAAGTTGTTTTTTTTATAGCCCATTAAAATATCTTAAGAACTCCTTAAACTTGTATTATTACATTTAGAATATCACACATTACCAAACTACTTTAAAATAAAACTAAATAGTTATTGGAATAGGAATACTAGAGGGAATAATACACTAGTACAGTCAAACACAGGCATTCAGATTTTGTTAAAATTCAAAATTTCCCCTTAACCAAAAGAAAAACCAAAAAAAAAAAAATACTATTTTAGGAACTGCAGGATTTTATTTATTTAATATGTCAGTATATAATATTTTATAAGTCGTTCCATTGTATGTCAATGATATTTTTAGGAGTGTTAAGAAAGTGTTAAAAATACTTTTATTTCGTTGAGAAATTAAGTTTTACAGTTGAAAAATAACATTTAAATGATTTTTTAAATCCATTGCCCCTTTAAGTATGCAATATTTTAAAATGATTATAATATGAGGAATTTACTTGAAAACTTTCATTTAAAAAAAAATATACCGTTTATTTTCAATGTAAAAATTTTGTAATTTAGTGTAACTAAGAGTTTATTTTAATCTTCAGCAATTAAAGACGGCGGGATTTTAAACTAACACTGGGAGATTCTAAAAGAAAAATATCAAAGTAAATAAAATTGTTTAAAAACATTTTAAAATCTTTCAAATTTATTTTTAAAATCAGTTAATGCTTTTCATATAAAAAAAACTTAAAATGTTCCACATTTTATACCCTATATAAAGAAGTATAGGTTGGAAAATTTATTTAAAACTTAAGGTTTTTGGAAAGATAAATTTATTAATAACACAAGTGTTGTGGAAATTAAAATTTTGTTTAATTTTCTAAATGTAATAAAGTCTTATGATCCTAGGTTTTTAAATGTAAATATCCTATTCCTAAATTCCGAAAATTAACTTATTGAATTTTTAACATTTGTTCGATAAAATACCAATGTACCAAATGAAAATTCATAAATTATCAAACCCCTTTTTTCAGAATTAAATAAAGTAATCATATAGGATCCTTAATTCAAGGACAACTTCTGTATAAAAACCCTAACAAATTGTATTACTCATTATTTTTCCAATTCAAAATCGAATAACTTTTATACATTTTATAACATTATAGAAACTGAATTTTATTTAAATATTTCCAAACTCTTTTCTTTAAAGTAATCATTAAAACTCAAAAATAACAATTTTACTATAAAATTTATTTGCCAAACAACAAAACATCATTGTTAAATATAAAAACATCAATCGTAGAACACTTTAAAAATTATAACAATTGATTTTAGTAAACAATTTTCCTTTTCATTAAAATTAACTCCATTCAAAATAGAAATCAATATTATATGGTGCTATTTTAAAAAAATTTTTATATAATTTTTATGGTATGTACCAACATAAAACGTCTAAATAACACTAAGTAATTCAATTATTTAAAAAAATTTTTTAAACTTGAAATAAATCTTTTCAATTCATTTTATATATTTTATATTCGATTCGATTCGGTTTTTTAATACAACAGAGTTTACAATATATATTAAAAATTTATTTTTCATGAGTGGGTACTTCAAAAAAAAATATATATATATATATTTTTTTTCTGTTCAAATACATCAATTGAAAATATTTCAAGATCTGATCCGATACTATGCAGTAATTGATAAAAAAGCAAATAAAATTTAATGAAAATTAAGAAACTATAAGATATATAATATAATTAGGTATTATTTAGCTTTAGATACAATATTTTTGATTTTTATTGAGTTGCTCACGAAGTTTTAACTTCTTTATGATATAAAAGATTGAAAAGTAATCACTTTTCACTTCTCAAATACTCACAATTATTTCAGAGTAACTGTTGTAAAGACCTATTTGCAAAAGAAATCCATGGACGAACTAAAAAAGCATGTAAAAAAAACAAGACCTGGTATAATTATAGCCAACCCTTTTTCCTAAAACTATATGTGGGACATAGGCAGGGCTTTTGTAATAATTACTTAATTTTCGGAGGAATTACTTTTCCGAACTCTACAAATATATTTCAATTTCACATGAGAACAAAATTCGAAAAACTATGTTTGTTATATTATAAATCGAGAAATGAAATTCATAATACCCTTCATAATCCCTACAAATGTTAAATGAACATTGAAAACGCGATATAAAATAAATGTACTTGAACATTATGTACTTGAAAAATTCTGATTGCAGCATTTAAAAAAAAATATACTCTAGCAAAAATATTAAAAAAAAAAATTTTCAAGTTATCCATTAAAAAGTATTATTTTTCATTACAATTTCAGATTTTACAGTTATTTTATAATTTTAGAAATTACATTTTAAATATTTTTTTACACAAACACACATACATACAAACAATAACAATTAAATTCTAAAGTTAAATTAAATCTCTTGAAGAAGAATTAACTTAAATACTGTTACTATAGTAACCATTTACAAAGAATACAGAATAAATTTCTCTAAATTTTCTTAAAAAATGTATTAAGTACCTAAGTAACATTTTATTTTTGTCATTTTATAAGATTTTGAAAAAAGGAGTGTCCTGAATATGTTTTTAAAAAATATATTATTGTATATTTTTTGTATTGTATTCATTTTTTATGCTCATTAAAAAAAACTAATTATTCGATTCCACAAAACTTAAGATTCTGATTACAAATAGAAATGCAATAAAAAATTTTAGAGAATTTCTTTCGAATATTGGTAAAATTTTTCTTTTACATAAAATATTTTAGTTCAAACTTATATCTCACATATGAAAATTTATTATTCGAAAATAGTATTGCACAAAATAGTAATAATAGTATTTTTCAGGATTAAAACCAGCTTTACAACTTTTCTTACAAGTACAATATTTAATAAGGTCGTTTGGCAACATTATCTAGAAATTGAGAGCTTCTCACTATATATATAAGCCCTCATTATAATCCACTCAATCTCTAACACCCGGTCTTTATTAATTATCTCGTGTTTCGGTAAATTAAGCAGTCCCCACTTGGAATTCTATTAAAACTAATTCGTATCTTTCCTGTACTATCTGAAACTCTAAATCCTGTCCTGTCTGTCTGATTGGATTCGAAGTTTGCAATTTAATAGTCTTCTGGTTTGAGTAGAACTAAAATAGAGCAGGGAACTTATCTTACAGCCCTAGGCATTGCCAGTTGATTTTTATTGAAATATAAAACAAAATTTTTAGACTTTCCAATTTTCCAGCGGAAGTTTAAAATAAATTAAAAAAACCTTCATATCTTATAATAAACTGTGATTTCTCAATGTTACCAAATGAAAAAATTAGCAAATTTAATTGAGTTTTAAAAAGGTAAATGTTTTTTTACATTTTTTAACTTTCTAATGTTAACACACTTTGGTCTAATGAAAGAAGCAATTAAAGTTATTTAGAAAAAATGAAGCAGTTTCAAGTGGCAGAAAAAGACAAAGAATAATTAACGATTAAAACCAGCTCTTCACACGATTAGAAAAAAATTAGAAGTTGAAAATAAAAATTTGTAAAGTAATCATTAGAGTTTTTTAAAGTACAACCGTTTATAGATATTCTTTAAATTTTACTGTATATGCAATTTTTTTAAGTAAAATATCGATTCTATTTCAGAATATCTATTCTATCTATCGATATTATAGCTATCTATTATTCTATTTATTTGATTTTTCGCATTAAGACAGATTACTAACATTGAACAAGTAATGGTTTGGATAAATGGAAGTTGGCTTTTTCAAAAACGTGTTTAATGTAAAATTTGAAGTTCCATACCTAAAAAAATGGTTTTACATTATGGTCGGTTTTTATAATTTTCCATGGAATCCATGATGGATGAATGAATCCAAAAAAAGGAAATTTTTAATTATATTAAATCACACTTAAATGAAAAAATATAAAAAAATTTCTCAAATTAAATTAGCGAAATATTTGATGTGGAAGCCATTAAGAGAAATTTTAAAATGTTTTAAATTTTAAAATATAAATCCTAGAATTACATGTTTCCCAATGTAATGTATAGGTTTTATGGCCCTTAGAAATAGTTTTTTTTTTTGGTTGCAATTGATTAATGAATCTAAATCTAATAAACGAACTTTATGCAATTAAAATAAACATGTCCACTATTTAAAAAAAAAATATCTAAAACTTTTAATCCAAATTAAATGTAATAATTGTATATCATATAAAAGACAAAACTTTTAATTTTATTTTATCTAAAAATTTTATTTGTTTTTTTTGATTTGCAAAAAAAAAAATTGGAAAGTTTTAAAATTTAATTATGTTTCCAACATTTTAAATTTGGTGGTCTGCCATTTCAAGCTCGTTGTTCAGTGGATCATATTATGTTGAAATTATTTAGAGTCTTTGTTTAAAAAGTTATAACTTTGAAAAGTGTTCTACTAACAGCTCTTCTAACCCATCTATGTGTTAATACCTCCTCAAAATTCATTATCAACTTTTATGTAACAAATTATCACAATGGAATATATAACACAATATAAGTCGCCTCCAGCGGTGAATGTAAAATGCATCTCAGTTTATTCAAAAATATTGATGAAATTACCAAAGTACATATAAAATTGCCGACTTTTCCTACAATTATATAAGCGTTACAAATCCTCTGATCTGTTAAGCTTTTATTTGGTTGGAAAACTTGGTAAGAATCGTGAATTCAGGTAAAAGAAGTCCCAAATCTCAATAATGGTTTCATCACTAAAAAGTATTTTAAAATACAATTACTTAACACAGTTTTCAATTACTTTTCCTCAGTAAAAGGACATATGATTTTAAATTTGTATATATTTTATCTTTTACAATATTCTTTTAATATCGAAAATAAATATCTCAGTTGCCCTTCATGGTCCCAAAATGTTTGAGTTTTTATTCAATAAGTTGAAAAATTTTAGCATTAAGTGCCATAAATATTATCCGCCCAAACATAAGTTTCATTTGAGATGTGTTGAGTTTTACTTACTACGAAATAAACTCCCTTTTAAAACCAAATTTTATTACTCGGCCTTTAATACAATTAACTCGGGGTTTGTTTAATAGATTTGGACTAGAATTTAGGAGGACAGTCGATTTGATGATGAAGGATAATGATTGTGAATTATGGAATATAGCATATAGCAGGATAATTAAAGAATTAAATGCTCTTCATTAAAATTTATTATGTCAAATGCGTATGAATTACATATTAACTTTAGATAACATATAAAATCGTATAGAATTAGTTCCATAATCCTAACATGCATTTAAAATTTTTATTATCCCTATTAGGATTAAACCTGGACTAAATAGGACACAAAGCATATCAACTAATTGTTTGTCAAAATTAAACCTTAGAAAACTATTATTTTAAATTTAGTTGGAATATTTTAGATTACAACTTTAAAAAAAAACCAAAAACCCCAGAAATTGCATATCTATCCATCAATTTAATTTTTTTATTACTAAAATTTACAGCCCCTATAAAACAATCAAAAAAAAACCCACCATTATTTTAGCGTATCATAAAAGTCAAATTAAATTTTTTTTGAGAAAAATAAAAAATGTTTATGCAATTAATACAAAATTCAATTTTTTAGTGATTTTTGGGGAAAAAAACTACACAAAAGTTTTTTGTTACAAAATATAAAATTATTTTTTAAATAATGACATACACACAAACAGGACATATAAAACTTATTATAAAATATATACGTATATACATTTTTACATTAAAGTTATGAAAGCAGATGGTAAAAATTTCATTTTAATTTTTTTTTTTTTTAATATTTTTTCACTTTAGGCATTTTTTAAAACCTTTTTTTTTTGTACCCAAAGCTGCAAATTAAAAAAAAAAAAAAGTTGCATAACTCTCTATTGCAAAAAACAGGACCCTGTAAAAAATTGTAAAGAGCCAAAATTAAACCCACATTATTAAAGTTTTTATTTTTCCCTGGATTGATACAAAAAAAAAAACACCAAAAATTTTTTTAATTTTAACAAAAATTTTATAAAAAAAATTTTTTTTTTTAAAAAGAGAATCAAAAAACGCTTTTATAATTTTTGTGGCTAATAAAGCACGATTTTGAGGTTCTTTTTATGTCATTTATTTTAAAAACTTTGTTTTAAATAAAAAAAAAAAGTAAAATTGATAAAATGACGGGATTACATTATAAGGTCACGTCACATAAAGAGATTAACAATTTGCATTAAAAAAAAAAAAAAAAATTTTAAATTACAAAAAGGACCTCAGAAAAAAAACATTCAAGGTAGAAAACTTTAACAATCATATATTTTACTTCCTTGTACCTTATACTGCATGCATACATTAATTGCACTGCATCATCAATTTTTATTCTGATTAAAAAAGTTTCTTTTGATAAAAAATTTGGGGAAATATATTATCCTTAAATTGGTTCCTTTTACAAAAGTGATTAATTTAAAATTAAACTTTTGAGGTGTGAAATTAAAAAAGGATTTCGATATTTTAGGGCTTTCAATAATAATGGTAAATTGATAAGGCATATACCAGAAGGTGTAGATTTTAAACAATTGAACTGAAAACAATTATTTATACTTATATTATTTAATATCAGTTATATGTATAAAGATTACAGGTAAGGTAATTTTTCTAAACTATTCAAAACTTAACACCATAACGCATCCCTTTACCTTTTAATAAAAACTACAAATTTCAGAAAGTCGTGGCCTTTTAAAAATACTTTTAAATTTAAATTGGTTAAAGTCTTTTAATATTTTTTATCACAGGCTTAAATCATAGTTCCTTAAATTTGTCTAATTCTAAAATAAAATTTCAAATCATTGGATTGGATGGAAAATAATATAAGGATTTTAAATTTATGAACTATAAGCAAAACTTAGAAGAATGTTGAGTGTTAAAGTTCATCAGGCCTAATCTGATTTTCGTGCCTCATGCATTCACAAGTTGTTCTTGATTAAAATATCAGCTGAGAATGATCAGATCAGAGATTTCAAGTACTCATTCCTCTAAAGAATTGAAGCACGTCTTACTTAGCTCCTCCAACTAGAATATAAAACCTTCTTTTGCTAAATAATAGTGTTGAATACCATTTAACTAGAAAAATCTAACACTTTAGTTGTTGACAACTACTTGTAGTTTACATAGGATCTTTTGAAAAATTTTTCAATGAGTTGATAATGTTGCAATAATTTTTTTTTAAACTTTTCTTTGCAACTTGAAAATTCCAACATTTTTTATTCTTAAAATTATTCCGAATATTAATTTTTTTTTTAAAACAAAAATTATATTTGCATATTTTAAGGCGTACAGACATTCTAGTACAAAAAAAAAGAAAAGTCCTTTTTTTGTTTTACATCAATTTTCACTTTAAAAGGAGTGCAATGAACTTTCATTTATGAATGAAAACAATTTTTGAGTTTAATTAAATATTTTTGATATTTTTTTGTTGTAAAAATGGTGCAGCCATTTTTTCAAATTATAATTTTAAACTATAGACTATATTCAACTGAGTATAGTTCTTATTTTGTGTTTTTTTTTTCAATTAAACTATTTTGGGATCAAACTACATGGCAGGATATCTGAAAGATTTTTTGTTGAATATTGAAATAATTTGTCTGATTGTAATAAAGTATGAGGCGAAGTGTTTGGTATACGCTATTTAAAATATTTTAATTAAATAAAACAAATTTTAAAATAGTGCTTGGGACGGAAATATCAAATTCCTTAATATTAGAAGCTTAGTAGGTTTATATCCAAGTTTAGTAGCTTATATAATTATAAAATGATTCTTAATTAAAAGATAAAACTATCATAAACTTAATGTGCTTGAAAAGGACATTAACCTTTTACATAATCGCGTTTTAATTCCTTTCCTCGCCATTGACTGGACAACATTCTCTAAATTTTAAACAAAAAATTTCAAAATTTTAATTTAAATAAAATTCAATTTTAATTTTCCAAGATGAAAATTTTCCAATAAAAATACGTTTTATTTTGTTTATTTATTTTTCTTTCTATGGTCATTATTTGGCTTAAGTAGAGCAGATTATAATTTGCTTACACGTTTTACAAAATTGTACAATTTCAGTTATTAAAAATAATAACAAATTAAATTTTTACCGTTACTAACAATACAGTATAATAATTTGAGTTTTAATTTAATTTTATAACAGCCTTTTCCATATTAAATTCAATTTAAAAGTGTAGGGATTTTGTCTTAATTTAAAGTTCACTTTTTGGAGTGACATTTCCAAATTTGAGTGCATTGTTCCATTCTCATTAGTTTCATAAATTTGAGTTTTAAAACAAATGCATGCGATGATGTAAAATCTATCAGAAGCCAAGCTTAAGATTAGTAGGTTTGTTTTTGGGTATTTTAAAGAATTCATTATTAATTTTAGAATGAGTGAAATTACTGTTAAAATGTATAAACCTGAGCTTAACCTTAAATATCTCTTTAATAAGAGCAAACTAATTTTTAATTAAATAATGTAAGTAAAGTTCTTGAGATTATAGTTCGAGCACATTTTTATGAATTTAACCCATTATCTTATTTTTCTTAAACACTTAGCTAAAACCCATCTCTCAGACTTGAATTCGCATTTTTGCTTTAATGAGTGAAATTTTAATTAATTAATCGGTTAAAAATTTGAGTATAAAATTAATATATATATATTTAGTATAATTTAAGTAAAAATTTGAGTATTCTTGATTGAGGCATTTGAGTCTTTTGTAATTTCACTCTTCTTTTAAATTCAGAAAAAACTCAACTATTTAGACAGCCAAATATAAACACCTTAGCTCATTTAATAATGACCAATTACTGCGATTCTGTTTTCCTATAAAAATATTCAATTTTTTTATATCCTCTTTTTACCGTTATTTTGTTTTGTGTCCAGTTTTTCCATTCTTACAAACAATTAATTTTGTTCAAAACAACAAAACATGTTTATCCAAAAACACCAGTTTGTTTTTCTTTCTATTGGATTGATTTTCATCTTTAAATTTATTGAAGCTAAATCGGATTTTTTGTTTTTTCAAAAAAATTTTCAAAAAAAAAAAAAAACAAACAAAAAAAGAGCAAGTGGAAACTATTTTGTTTATTTTTTTAAAAAAAAATCAAGATCTTTACAAAAAAAAATTTTAAGAACTTAAGAAGACATTTAAGTTAAAAATGAAGTGGGGCTTGACAACAAAAGATTTGTAGATCTAATCAAAAAAAAAAAAAACAAAAAAAAGTTAAAACAAAAATAAAATAATAAAAGTGACCAAAATAAAAAGTCCTTTCCGTATGTATATAATATATATAGTGTTTTAGTATATTATATAATATGTCCTTTTTCTTAATATTCGAATTTTTTAAAGGTTTGTTTTTCAACGATTTGCTTTGTCAAGGTAAATATGACTTTTAACTTATATTATACATATATATATATATATATAATTTTATTTTAAAGAAAATAGAGTTTTTCAACTTCTGTTTAAAATTTTTTTTTTATTTTTACAGTCTGTTCAAAAAATGTCTGTTATAAAGCTAATAATAAAGATATACTAACTGTTAATCAAATAAACCACTTAAAAATGCCTGAGACACTTTAATTTTGTTTGGCTCTACTTTCAACAAACATTCTAAACATAATGTGTGTTTTATAATTGTATGTAATATGAGGCGAGGATGATAAGGAACTCAAACCCGGAGTGGTGTAACACACAATGCAAACATTTTTCAATTTGATGAAAAAATTTTAAATGTTATGCCACTGAATTCAAAAATACTAAGCTTACAATTTATATTTTCCAAATCAAAATGTATGTGTGGATTAGGCTCCTTAAATTTTCTGAGTCCTTTTAAGGTGTACAGACAGAGTATAAAGAAGCAAAAATTTGTAGAACAAAATGACCAGTAACCTAAGAAAGACTTGTATAGTCACTAATAAAATAAGAGGTTATACAACCAAAGCTATGTTAATAAAACTTATAATCTAGGTTTCGATAATATTTTTCAATATTTGAATATTTTACAAAATTTTTTACTTATATTACTATTTTATGAGGTATTTTGAAATAAATTGGAAGCCCTTAATCTTCGATCATATATACATTGAAGCCTTAAATCAATACAAGTCAAATAAAATATCAAACCAAATTGAATAATACTTATATACCAATGTTTAAAATAAATAAGTTATAAAAATTTTCCAAGGATACCAAGTCATCCGAATACGATATTAAATTAGAAACTATAAGTATCTGAATCATCTTACACAAAAATTCGTTAGAGCATCTAATATCCATATAGAAATTAAACTTTATCAATTGACCTGAAGTTATACAACATTAAATATCCAAACATGTCCTTGGCTTAAAAACCAAGAGTATCTTAGTAGTGTTAACATTTTAAACAAAGACACTTTGCATCAATCAACTAATGACTTGCAGTACCTTCAAATGATTATCCTTTACCTTCCACGTGTTTTAAATAGTTACTATTAAAAAAAAATTCAAACTATAAAAATATCCTTTTTTTTAACGACATTTATGTTATTTTATTACCGGTAAAATAGAATTTTAAGTATTCTCCCAACTTGGTGTTTTATTTTGTTTACACAATCAGACCATATTATACACATGCAAAATATCTATGTGTGTAAAGTTTTTAAATGTTCAAGAAAAAATTGTTTTTTTTTTCACTTCATCTTCCATTTCCTTCGCTTTTTCCTTTTTACTATATAATGGGAGCAGTTCTATGAATTCAGAATTTAACCTACATCCTTGATTATTTTTTAGGTTTTTTTTTCTTAGTTTTGCTATTTTATTTTTTAATTTGCTTTTATTATTATATAGATACTAGTATATGTTGTTTATTTTATTCTGATTTTAGTTTTTGAAGTCAAATACACCGAAAAACAAACTGTAAAAATAATAAAGGGATAAAATCCATAGATAATATATACTAGAAAGGATTTGTATGCCTACAATATATTTATTATCCTTAACCTAACAAGGGTATTTTCACAAAAAAAAAAAAATATTTTTTTATTTACTAATTTTATTTTTCATGAATGAACATAGACTTGAAAATAGAATTAAAAATTTTAATTTTTTTTTTGTTTTTTAGTCCTTTGAAAAAAGGATATTCATATAAAAAATAAAGGATAATTTTTTTGATTTTGGACATGTAAAATATTTAAAAGATAGATAGGTACATTTGGGCGCATATATGTAAAACATATTTAATTGATTTTTATTTTCGAAATTCGGATACAGGTCTTTTACCAAAAGTTTTTAAACTCTTTCGAAATTAAAAAGCGTTTTCGAATAATTATTCTGTGTTGTATGCATACATTTGAACTAAATCTAAATGCTGTGATCTATGAAGAAATATTAACAAAATTCTATAATTTCATTCAATGTATTTATTATTACATTAACTAGTGTATAAAAATTCATATACAGAAACAATTGACTCCAGAGCATCATACATTCGGTTTAAATACAATTTTATATTTCGGCATTCTTAAATACAAAACAAAGCAAAGTTAAGAAAAGTAAAATAAAATCAAAATATGAATCAAACTGCAAAACTCAAAAAATTTTAATGGTCAAATTGTTGGTTCAGAGATTAAAATTGGCTTACAGGATTTTTAAGGAAGACCTAAAAATTGTTTTAAGTTTTTGAAGTAGAAACGTACCTTTTTTAATAAATTTTATCATATATTCTGCCATTTAATACTATGAAATCTAAAAAAAAGAAACCTTGCACATTTTTATCTAGTATAGTAAAGCAGATTAAAACTAATTCAAATCCTAATTAGTGATTAATTTGAGTAAATAAGTACTTTAAGACTTTTTAAAGACTTTAGGAAAACAAAAACTTTTGTTGATATTTAAGAAATTTCAGAAAATTTCAAGGTAACCAATTTCACATTATAATAATATGCAAATTAATAACTTATCATTATTTAAGTTAGCAACATTGTAGCGATTGTTTATATATTGAGTACTTGTACATTTTTCTTAAAAATATTTTTTTTTTTTAGATTAATTTTATTTTTACTTCAAGGACATTAATTTGAAGGATCCATTTTCAATAAATCACTTACTTTGTGGTTGATTTAACCTTGTAATTACAATAAGATTTATGCAAAGTTGACTCGTAATTTTTAAATCTTATTTGAAAGACCTTGACTTAAGACAGTTTCAATTATATCTGATGTGTTTACCGATGAATATTATGAATTTTTATATTTTTTTAGTAATGATTTAATATTCTTTTAGAAATATAAGCTTTTTATAATTCCTTAATTATCTTCCTTAATTTTAATTTTAAAAATTTTTTTACTTTTCATTTAAAAAATAAGTTTATATTAAATTTTAAATAAAATATTTAAAAAAAAATTTAGTCATCTTTTTATATTAAAAAATAAAATTTTTAAAGCACCGAATATGTGAACCATTTTCATTTTAACTTTAAAATAAACAGTTATATTTTTTTATCCGGATTATGGGACTTATAAAGGCACTTTAACCATAATAACACATATACAATATATATACTCGTATATTATGTATAAGAGATAATTTAAGGTCAACAATATGGAAAATCGTTTTATTAGGTAATTTTCTATATTAAAAAAAAAGAAAAACCAAAAATAAAAAATAAAAAACAAAATAAATCCATTATAATATTTACATATGTACATAAAATGGATGATAAAACAGGATAACTAACCTATTCTTTCTTTATGTATAGGGTGATATGGCTTTTAACTGACCGTTAATTCTTCATAAATGTACACGGCTTTTTGTAGTTCTAATCAATAAGATTAAATTTAATTTTGGAGTTTTGGAACTCGTTAAAACTTAATCTAATTCATTTTACTTGGACATAGAGAAATTTTTAGATAAATAAGTATCATAAAAGGGCCATGTACTGACCTATAGCTTATCATTGTATTAATTTGAAAAAATTTTAAAAATCCTATTTTAACACTTAGATAACTTCTAAATATTTATAAACAACTTAAAGTAATATAATAAAAATATGTACCCATATTGAAAGGACTTCTTGCTGAAAGTTTTGTATCTCTGACAATGGCTTGGTAAGTTAATGGATTTAATTTGTGAAATTAAATTATGATCAATAGAACTGCAGCAATAAAACATCTTAATACTATCTTTTACATATAGAAGGTATTTGAACTTTTGAAACAATCAATTTGGCAAAATAAATAAATGTGGAGCATATCAAATGCTTGTACTTAATTTGCCAGTACTATCATCTACATGTATTTTGCACCTTATACGCCTTTTACACAATAATTATATAAATGTATATGTGAGATTCTGAGTTAAAAGAGATTTAACAGTTGGTTATAATAATTTATATATTTAAAAATACAGGCTTGTAATAGTAACCCAAATAAATCTTTTACATTTTTTTTATCCAATTACTGAACATATTACCCTATTCTGATATGCAAATAAGTTAATAAAGTTGATTATATTGGTGGTGGTAGAAATATAATGAATTAAATTTTATATTTATTATGTTTATACATTGAATATATGGAAAATTTTACAAAAAAACATAAAACGGAATTCTAATGAGATTATAGGTCAACAAGGACATAATATAAAATAAACAATAGAATATTCCACACACTCACACACTATATAATACATATTATTAATAGACTTGAATATAGGTAAATAAATGAGGTTTTGTTTTTTATTTCTTTAGTTTGAAGTTATTTTAATAGAGAGAAGCCATTGTTAATATTTTAATCGAAAAACTTATAACTACTTTTATTTTAATCTATATTGAAGAGGTACCAACTACCAACATTATAAATTTTCATTATGGTAATTTCGAAAAACAAAGACAAAAAAAAAAAATTTGCAAAAAAAAATATGGAAATATAATAGAATTTAATCTAATTGTATTTTTACCAAATATAGAATTAAATTATACCCAAATTAGTAATAAATTACATTTAAAGAAGTTTTATTAGCATAATTATTACAATATGGATAGTAGTAGAAGCATAACATGGATTATAATTAATATAAAGAATTTTAATTTTATTATACTTTTTATATTCAATTTATGAATCTTTTAATATATAATTTATTTTGGGATTAGATATTTTTCTTTTCACCACTCTTTAGCCCTTAAGTAAGCAGCATAAGCGGGTCATAACTCATTTCTCTGCGACTTGAGGTCTGCGAATATCTAATAATATTTTTGGTCTTTAAGTTTTAAGTCAGTGTGTTTTTTGTTAATTGTAGCTTTGAATTTCGAACACTTTAAATCCAATTCCGAACCGACTCTTTGGCTTTAACTCTTTATAATTCAAACTCTGCTTGCCTAAAGCTAATGATATTACACCTTCATTAATTACAATGAAAATTATTCAAATTCTTTAGGTGTAATTTCGAAAACATTTTCGAATAAAAGTTAATCTTCGAAATACATCTATTTTATTAACACAATTAGCTTTAATGTATTAAAACTTTACAAAAATACATGTTTAACTCTTCTAGGGAATGACTTGGTTAAAGGGTTACTGGGCTTACAATTGATATTTAAATATCGAATTGCAACTATATATTACAATATATATATATATGTATATACATACAAGGTGTACTCATTGAATTAATGTCCCAATGTCCTTTCCTTATAATTGTATTATAACTATTATAATACCAAAACCTATTCACGATTATAAAGAATCGATTATTTTAAGTACTTACTAATGATATTCAATATAATTATTAATTAAATTGATAATATTTTAATAATATTATAATTTAAAAAATTAACATAAAATATTATATACCTATCTTTAAAAACAAATTAACACTTTAACTAACAATATGAGAAACCCAATTTAGTATAAAATTAAATAATAATATCATATAATATACAAAAATGTTAATTATATATAATATATTATATATATAAAATAAATTTTTCATAAATAATAATTATATACAAATTATTAATTAATATTATTTTACATATAGAATATATAAATCATTTTTTGAATATTAAATATTCAATTTAAATAAAATAAAAAAAAATCTTTTTTATAATCAAAATATGACCTAAAAAATGGAATTATAATATTTATTTATTTAATTATTAATTAATTATAATAATAATAATAATAATAATAATAGGATGTATTACTTTTTAATGAACTTGAATAAATATTAACAATTAAAAAAAGTATTAAAGTTATATAAAGTCTATTTACATATTATAATTATCTACAATTAAAAAAAAATATAAAATAAAATATTTTAAATTGAATATAATTATTAAAAATTAATTAAATGGACAAATTAGAATTTATAAATCAAATTAAATATTACAAAATTAAAAAATTAAAAAATTACCTAGGTAATTGGAATTAAATAAAAGAATTTAGAACCTGGAAATTATGTGATATTCAAAATAGTCATAACTTATTTTTTTTAATTGACCCTCATTTAAGTTAATTACTATAAAATAGTTTAGAACCAATAACTTCGTTAGGACTCTAAATTACGCATTTTCAACCGCGTGTGTAAACACATATAAATTTTTTTAATAAATTTAGTCGGTTTTCTAAGAAATGGAAGTGTATAATGTCAATCAAAAGAAATTCGACAATAGATATGGAAAGCCTTGAGAGCCATCTAGTGGAGCTGGTGTGGTTTCTGTAGGTAATGTTGACTTTAACACACCAAAACCAAAACACCTTTTGAATCAAACTTTAGAATGGGATCTGTAATACAAATGTACAGCTTGGTTCCGAGCATAAGGATGTAAAAGGATTATTGGGGAATTGGTTTGCGAAAATCTAGGATTCTGGGATTGGTAAGGTTGGTAAAAAAATTGGATGGGATATTTAGAAGAAAGATGTAATTAGTATTCTAGAATTACCCGGTAATTAATTTTACTCGGTGCTGTTAGCCGGTAATGTTCTTCACTTCTTGTGTTGTAATTATGAATTGAAGCATTTGTTTGTAGTTTTAGGTTAAGTTTTCTAAAAAATATTGTTTGTTCAACAGAAGGTAGGTTGCTAATAGAATACAGTTGAGTACTCGGATAATCATATGGTAATCTATATAAATTTTTTATAACTCTGTTTATAAGGAAGCTTATAGAATTAATAATGTATTTGCAACCCAGGCTTCAAACTGGAATTACAATCCTTAAATACTGACAATTATTTTCATACAATTTTATACTATACACACATTCTATAACTATATTGAACTGGAAATGATACTTAAAATAATTTTCAAAATTCGTAAAATTCTATTTTTATTATAATAATTTTGAATTTAGAATAGAATTATGGTAAGTTTTTAGAGAAGTCAATTACCAAACTTTTCCTTCCTTGTTTTTTATTAGAAAAACAAACTTTTTAAAAAAATTTTAAAAAAATATTATCTTACTTGGCACGTGTGTTTAGTTAAAACAATTTTGAAATTGATAGATATAGGTATAAGTTTAAAGGTCATCAAGTGATGATTTATTATAAGATTTACCTTAATCCTAATATTTACAAAAAAAATCAAATTTTATCTGTTTTAGATTTCTGCATAAAAACTTAACTTTCTTTAAACAAAATATTTGAAAGTATGACATTGATTCTGAAGATAATCACATTAATTCGAGAAAACTCATTCTAGAAATTAAAATTTATTTTAAATATTATTTAGAATATTTATTTCGGAACCCAGAAACAGAATCTAATAATAATAGGTAATTTTAAGAATAAATAATATTGACATTTTTTTAATTTGATAAACACATTGTAAAGATAAATTGATAGATAGATTAATTTGGATATTTTTTTAACATTTCAAAGTCTCTCACATGGCAACTTATAAAATTTTAAGAAAAACTTCTATGTAAATTTCTAAGCAAATTCATATTTAACAAATATTAAAATATTATATTTTATTATTAAATTTTGTATTCAAAAATATATTTTGTACAGAATCATAAATTAGAGGCTCAAAACCAACATTGCCTAACCCACCAAAAAATTAGTTTGTGAAAATTTACCTTAGGCAAATTAGTTGCCGACTAATGGACCGGTATGGAAACACAAGAAACATTAACGAATAAGTACTTTAGGTTAAATACCTTAAGAAAAAGGAGTTGATTCACAATAGAGTTTTGAAAAAAAAAGTTTACATCTGAATTTTATAAAACCATGTAAAAATTGGTTGCTCCTATCAAAAAAATTATTTAAAAATTATAAATTACTAAAGTTTTCTATAATTAAACAATAAAATTTAAAAAAACCTTGACTTCTCTTACACGTGGTATTCACAATAACATTTTTGAAAAAAAAAAGTACCAAAGAAAGAACACAAGCTCCCAGAAATTTGTATAAAAATAAATTTTTAAAACAAGCATACAACGAGAAAAGTAAAAATTTACAATTCAAGTGCATTTTAACAAAACGATTTTAATCATTCCAGGAACCATAGATTCAATGTTTTTAAAAGAAAACGTATATAAATTTATTCGTATCCTTCAATTGCAAAACCATTTTTTTTATGAATTATTCACAATTTAATTGGTACAATTAAATATTTTAAAAATTTTTTATGCTAATTTTCCAAAATTAAATCAAAATTGTTATAATTTTAAATTTTTTTATATTTCGAATTTTGGACTATAAATGTTGGACTAAAAATTGAAAAACTGCAAACCTGGTTTACTAGTTTTCTAAATTTTTAACATATAATTGTTACGAAATAGATTTAAATAAGTCTTTCTGCAATTTTAATTGGACCCACTAATAATGTAGAACCACGAAAAAATGTCAAAAATATTCGATAGACCTTGCTATGAGAAAAACATGGAATTTCGATATAAAAATTTTGGTGTTTCAACAAGGCGTCAGGTAGACAAAGCAATTTTTAAAACAATCTCAACACGAAATCAAAGAATCGAGATAGCTTTAACACTTATCCAGAGTCCAAACTCCTAATAGAATTCCAATAATATCCAACTCAAGCCAATCTTTGTCTAATAATTGATTAAATTCATTTAAAATAAATCAACCGTATCACTATGGAAACCAAAATTAATACGTACCACACTTTAATAATCTCTTTTATTTTTGATGTTTTTTTCCGACGATTTTTATTATTTTGTAACTCTAACCCTACTTTACCTGTATTTTAAATATAATTTCGACTTAATTCTTCTTAATTTTAAAACAAAAAAAAAAATAAATAACAAAAGTACAATTAATGAAAATTTAATTTTATAAAATAAAAAATATTTATATAAAAAATTATGAATTATTTATTCTATAATTAAAAATTGTCAAAAAACCACTATATATTATTAAAAAAAAAAAAACTTTAATTATTCCTGTAATTTATTAAATTAATAACGGTAAACAAAAAATAACAGAATTTTTAAAAGTTGAAAAAAAAAAACATAAATCCATTATTTTAAAATATAAAAATAACTATATTGTTGTCTCTTTTTTTAAAATAAAATTAAATTAAAAAAAAACAAAGAATAATTGTCATTATTTAAAAGTATCCACGTGGCAAATATTAAATATGAAATGAAAACAAATGTAATGTCATTAATTCAACACCATTGAATTAAATTTTAATTTTTAAAAAATTCAAAAAGTATAATACCGCTGACTTTTTCTTATTAGATTCGATGGACTTCTTATTAGAATCTCTGATCAATTTATAAATTATTAATTTAAAGTTTTTGAAAAAATTATAACTTATAGGTAAGCAGGTTAAAAATGTTTGGATTATTGTAATTACATATCGCTCTAAAGTTTAACCTGTTAAACTGGTTTGAGTTTTCAGAGTTTGATAAATTTTGTAGTTTTATTTACAGTTAATAAAATTGGTTTGACTCATTTCCGAGATTCCTTTTTGTTAAAACATTAATACACATCCGACCCACAAATAAGACCCACCCTTCTTATTCAAAGAAGATCAATAAGTCGTCTTTCAGAAGATCTTAAACCTTTAGGGTATCAGCACTTGAAATGAAATTTATTGAATAGGAATTCGGAATCCGAAATTTTATAGAATGAACAGAGAAATTAGAAAGGATTATAACGCAATTGACCTTCTTCTTAAAATATTTCCCCTCATATCAAATAAGTGAACTATGAAATAAACAGAGATGGAATAAGTTTCTAAAGTTTTCGGGGACTAAACGCCAATTTAAAAATAAACGCTTTTATCAATGGGGACAAAATCTTTGCGATGGAGCTAATTATGACTTTACATCCTTGTATGTATAATTAGATTCTTTTACGTGGCTTTTTTATTTCAACTGAAGTTTTGTATTTTAACTAAAGACCCATTTTAGTTCATCACAATTATTTTTTACTTTAAGTGAAGACATTTTTTTTTCAATGAATATTTCTTTTATAAAAATGTCTTCAATCAAAGTAAAAAAGTCCTCACTTAAAATAAAAGTAGTGCACAAAAAATAAAGTAAGCATTAGAAGTACATTTTTTAATAGACCTTATATATCTTAAAATCTAAAAATTTGAGATCCAATTTGGATATTTTATTTCTATAGGATTACTTCGCTCCATTTAATAGTTGGAGGTGCTGGGCTATGGATGAACAAAAAAAAAACTCTACTTTCTTGCAATACTTTAAATTCAAATATATATATATAAATACAAATATAAGATAAATATAAAGGAATGACAAAGAAAGAAAATAGTAATAATGAGTGTGTTATTTTTTTTTTAAATTGTCTTATTAAATTCCTTCCTATATACGAGTATTTATATACTTCCTATATTCCTATATATACGGATAGGATCAGTTGAATAGAAAATTCTAAGAAAATTGAAAAAATTAAATTTATGTATTAAGTGGAAAAAAAAAAATGAAAAACTAATAATGTCTTAATCATTATCAACATCAAGTCAAATTATCATTCCACAATATACATCTTCCGTTATAATTCCGTTAGAATTCCGTTTTTATATTGAATTTTAATAAATTCAATAAGACAAAAAAAATTAAGGAAGAGAATTCAGAATTCGGAATTTTTTTTTTTTTTTATTGCTTTTATAAATTTCATAAAATACGTTACGTCTATTTAAAATTTGTTTTTGTATTTTAGGGCAGATGTGCAAATTTTGAAGAATTTACAAGGAATAGAAGAATATCTAAGAACAAAGAATGAAAATATAATGACTTTAAAGATTAAAATAATAGTAGTGATGAGTTTAGGGTATATTGTAATCATTTCATAGAACGTGTAAGAAGGTTTAAGATATAAAAATTTAATTCCGAAAATTAAAGAGTGAAAAATACACCACATTTTATCATAGATGCAATCAATAAGACAAGAATTTCTAAGTACATACCAAAAAAATTTTAAGTTTTGTAAGAAAGGAATCGTTGAAGATTCGTTTGAAATATATAAACACATATTCATGGAAATATATCAGTGATTACTTTAATGACTTTTAAAGTGATACTTTAGGTAATAATAAAGATACTTTTGATTACTTAGCTTACAGTACTAAAAATTGAAAAATAAGCAAATGTTCACGCGTAATAATCAATGATTACTTTAAACACCTTTGAAGTGATACTTTAGGCAATAATGAAGTTACTTTTGATTACTGAACTTACAGTACTTCCTAGTTATATTTGCTACTTCTACCGCATTTTTTCTGAGGGAAACCAATTACATTTCTGCATATTAATCATTCTTTAAAAACTACTTAATAATGAAAACTAAATAAATACTTCTAATGAATACTTTTCTGTATTTGATTACTTTTTTGTATTTTAAGAATTCGGAAACTAGTTCTAACTTTAATCATCTAGATATCAGTTCTTTATCAACCACTTAGACATCAAACCTTGTCTTAGGAAAATTAAATAACTCTTGTAATCAATTAATCTAATTGTAATCAAACTTTGAAAAAAGTGCGATTACATTAATTTCTCATTCAAATTTTAAAATTATGAAAGGTCAAAGTACTTAAATTAAAGAAAGTAAAAATTAAAAGTCGTAATATAACCCCAATCAATGATTAAACTCAAATTACTCATGAAACGTCTAATGAACGCTGGAACCGATTAAAATATTTTAATATATGTCTTTACTATTTAATTTTAGTGTACAAGTCAATTTAATTTTTTTCACAAGTATAACAATTGTTACTTTTATATTTCATTATACTTTTTTTTATTTGTTATAATTTTAAACTTCTTTGTGTATTATTTACCTGGTACCATCTAATTATCCTTTGTTGCTATCTTTTGTGTTATACTTTTTATTTACTCATAATCTATAGATGAAAACAAAAGAAAATTGATAACAAAAAGAAAAAAAAACAGCAAAGAAAAACTTTTGATGAATGAAATGAAATAGGAGATGTCATTTTAGAAAAAAAGCAAAAGTAATTCCATTCCCATTCAAAAACAAATTTGGTTCTATTCAATTTTTTTAGCACATTTTCAAAACAAAATTAAAATAAAGGGTCCCTATATAGATTCACTCTTTCCGTCCATTCGTCCTCCCGACCGACCGCATGTTTAAAAAACTTTTACACCACTTGAAATAACGAAAGAAAATTTTAGGCACCGGTAAATATTTTAAAATAAATAAATTTAATAAATGAACAGATAGGCCTACCCATTACGGAATACTACAGCCACAAAGTCAGCAAAAGCCCTAAATTCGTTTTAACAAAATTTCTAAAAGGCATGCTTTTAATCTTGAAATGCAACACAATAATAGTTTTATAACTGCATACCATACAAATGTACACTGTAGCAATTCGGTACTTTTACCGTTATGCGAATACTCATTTTTGTAAAATTCTTGACCCTTTATATCCTCCAAAAAGTTTGAAATAGGAACTTAGAATATTGAGATAATTTTGATCTAAAGGAATAAATCTTTTAAGAAAATTTTTTTATTATGCCTCTTTCATCAGACGCTGAAAGTGGGCCACAATGTGAAATTTTGAAATTTTTTAAAACCCGTAACTTGAATATATGTTCAAATTTTTTTAAAGTAATGTTCAAAGTAATGTAGAAATTGAAGATACTCTATAAAAACACTCTTTATCCAAAATTTTTTTATGGAATATTGTTTAATTTTGAAAATGTGCTTTTGTAAAAACCCTTGGTTTTTTTCAATACTTCTTTTAAATATTATTTTGATCAAAATATGATAGAATGGGGTTGGAAGCACTGTAAATTTTAAAAATGAAATAAATATAAAACCCCTTACAATTTTTTAATTTTTTTTTTAAAAAGACTGATATTTGAACTGACAGAGATAGGTAAACGACCAGATCTATATATATGTATATATATAAATAAATTATCTATAGATACCTATTATATAAAATTGTGATAAATAATATTTAAAGTAATTTTCAATTTATTTTTATTGTATAAATACTTTTACCCAAAGGCAAAATTATTTGATTGTTGCTCCTTGAATTTTTGTTTTTTTTTTTTTTTTTTTTTTTTGTATCTTAAGATATCATAGAATTTTGATCTTCTAATGATAGAAATGATTGATGGATTAAAAGAAAAAAAAAGAAATAAAATGAAGAATGATGAAAAAAAAATGTTTATTTATTCCGAACAATAGAATAATATAAAATATAATAAAGATGAAAAATATTTGTATAATTAAATTAAAGGTAAAAAAAAAAATAAACAAAATTTTTGACTGATTTTATGTTGAGGTGTTTTGACATTTTTCTACTTTTTTTTTGATTCGTTTTAAGGAAATAACGATTTTTAGAGATTGATAATCTCTTGTTTTTTTTTGGGGATTAAAATAAATGATTTAAAATGTGATCAGAAAAAATATTATGAGTAGATAAAAATTATTTTTATTTTGTATATTGTATAGGGGGCGTTTAATTTTAGCTAAATGTTCAATTTGAATTAAATGGAAATTCAATTAAATAAATTGATCAATGTAAAATGCGTAGGTTTTATTTGAAAAAATGTCTTATCTGGGTTGTCTTTAGTATTGAAAAGCTTTAAATACCCTATTGTGAGAAGTCTTTAAAAGATTGAATGTGTGTAGGAAAATATTTTATTCAAAATTGTTAAGAAATTTTAAATTGAAATTTTAAAAACTGCCATGCTTCGAAATCTTAAAAACTTTTCTATAATTTATTTTACAGAAGACAGGGTTAGAACTTATAGCCAAGGTACTTCAACAAATAAACAAGTTTTTTTAATGTTATTTTATCTGAGCTCACTTAAAAGGGCTCTTCTAATTAATTTATTCTGATCACATTTAAAACTAAAAATAAAACACCGTTGGGCTAACAAGCGTCTATACCACAAGTAACATATTAGAATAGGAGAGATGAAACTAGACATAGTATATTGTTATGATTAGGATTGATCTAAAGGAATTCTCCATACATTTGTAACATAAGATCCAATTCTATTTTTTATGAATTGTACTTATTTTGTGTATAAGTTGAATGGTATTTTTATGGCTGTGAGTTGTATTACTCAATTAAATTTTTTGTTTTAATATTGTGTTTCTTTATATAATTATGTTAATTTCTTTTTAATTATTGATTTTGCCGCTAATTAAAACTCAAGTGTGGGACTAACTGAATCAATTCAAATATCAGCTAAAAGTGTTCGCCCAACTTCGTTCCCGTTCATTCCAATACCCAATCCTTCACATAAAAGGTCGGAATTTTAATTACTGTGCTGCAAGCGTCTTAAACGTGCTTTAATATTATGTAATTCAAATAATTGATTGAATTATTAACTTGTACCGATTACTTAACTACATTATCTAAAAAATAATGAGTCCAAATTTTAAATTTAAATGAATTGTTAAAATTTTTAGCAAATCCCAGTGTTAAAAAAATTTTTTAAAAGCTTGGAAAATCCCAAAAAACTCAAAAAAAAACAATTAAGTTCAAAAAATTTAAAATTTTTATATTTTCTTAAAATTATATTATACCTGAACACGATTAATTAATTTAATTTCATTCTAAAAATTTTTAATAAATATTTTAAATATATTGTATTAAAATCTCTACTTAGTTTAACAGATTTTCTTATATTTTTTTTTTGTACTTAGATATTTAATTTAAATTTTTATTCTCACAATACTTTAATAAATTAATCCCCATACATAATATCTTAACATAACATTATTTATATCTTATATACATATGAAATAAAATATATATATATTATGCGATATATTTAACAAAAATATAAACTAAAACTGTAATTCTTAAAAGAATTAAAAATATCAATTTATCAAAAATCAAATTAATTAAATTTTCCTGAAAATAAAAATTTTCTTAAAAAAGTTTCTGTAATTATTAAAAATTATTTAAAATTATAAGAAAACTTCCTATTCTCATGATAATTAAATGTTTTTTTTTTTTTAACATAATAGTTTAAATACATCATAATATTCAAAATAATGCATAATATTTATTAAGTTTTTAAAACACCATAACAAGTATAATTTACTTCGTATTTTAAAAAAAACAACACAAACATAAAAAAATTAATTACAAAAGCAATTTTCCTAGTTAAAAACTTTTAAACTTTTGTTAGAAAATAGTTTCGAATGAAATAATAAGAATAAAAGTCATTAAAATATTACGTGTATCCCTTAAAGTATGCAATTATATTCAACCGTGAAATATGCAATGATAAAATGTGGTGAATTTTTCACTCTTTAAGTTTCGGAATTAAATTTTCCTAAAGTTTGGTATCTAAAAACATAGTAATGACGTCTTATGAAATTATTTTAAAACATTACATGTACCCCTTAAAGTATGCAATAATATTCATCCGAAAAATATGCAATGGTATACCGTTTAACCGTTTTTTTTTTAATAAACAAGGAATTTGAATTTAATATTTTTCAATGCGGGGGAAGTAAGATCTCTCATAAATTCTTAACATAATAAATTACAAGGTATATATGTTGATGTGATTCAAAAAAACGCATTTAACAGGGGTTACATTAAGGGTGTAAATGAATTAAAATCCCTGAAATTTAAAGAGCCCATGTTCAAAAATGGGGACACCTTTAAAAATTCGGAACAATATTCGTCTAAAACATGTTTATTCTTAACTCCCCTCTAATTGAAACTGATTTTAAAGATTAAAAAATATTTCAAAACCTATAGTTCTTCTCTTCAAAATTATAGAAACCATAAAACTAACCAAAAAACATAACTAATAAAACATTTTAATAACTTAAACTATTGGTTTAACTTAAATTATAATATCTAAAATATTAATCATTTTAGATGACAAATACTTCTTTAAGCTATACGTGCTTCATTATTTTAATTTAAATTACTTATTTACAATTTCATACATATTTATTACATATTTATTAAATATTTTTTTTTCTTTTAAATGCAACTCATACCAATATGTCAAGTACAGTAACTAAATATTATTTATTGTAAGTACTGTATTACCGCATAAATAAATTTTACAAAAAAATTTCGAACAAATTCTGTGAATTTCCTAGGAATCTTTAAGAACAAAAACAAAAACAAAAATATAGTTATAAAGTAAAAAATTACAAACTATAAACACTAACAAATGTACATTGACTGTCTCATGGGTTAGAAAATCTATTAATAGCAATATATAGTTGCTTACGGGTATCAAATTTGCGTTCTTAAAAATAATCAGATCCACCTTATATGATTATTCACCACCTATAAAAACGAAATTCAACATACATGTATACTGTATACATATTTATTATAAATTATAACAGTTTTTCTTTAAGAATAAGAAAGTTTCATGATAATTTATCACTAAAATAACAAAAAAACAAAAATATTAAATTTTGTTTTTGTTTTTGTTTTAGTCATTCTAAAACATTGTACTTTGTACTTACCTACCATAACATTGTGTTCTACCATTTTACAAAAAAAAAAAAACAAACTTTTTTAATAGAATAATAGTTAAGGCAATATTTTATTAAAAATACACCCTAGAAACTTTTTAAAGTGAAAAAAACAATGTAGAGAATATAAAAACAAAGCTAAAAGTTATAAAGGATGAACTTAAACCATTAAATAAGAAAAAGACAAATTTATAATATATGTACAGTTGTGGCGATTAAAATGTGAAAAGTAGTTTTAAAGTAATATAAAAAATAAAAATACATGCCATCCTAAAAGTATGCAAAAATTATAAATTCAAAAAAACGTTTATTTAAAATTTCATCCTAAAATTATGCAAAAATTTTAAAGTCAAAACAATCTTTGTTTAAAAGAAAAACCAAGCCACGGGTTTTGGCAGCGCAATGGTTAAGTACCTACCTGGCGTATAAACCGAGTAGGTGAAGTTTCGATCTCCGCACGGATTGTAGGTTATTTTCAAGGGAAATTACTGTTTTACTGACACTGATGATACTGATTTTCATAACAATTCCCCTTTACGATCGAATGTAATAAAAGATTTTTGTAATTACTTTGTATTATATAATTATATAATTCTTATGTAATTACTGTAGTAATCAAATAAATAGTTTTGGTATCATATAATAATAATAATATCCTAATAGACAATATTTCCCTGAAATCCAGTTATGAGCTATGTTTACAGATTAAATTCTCTACTAGCTCATGAGAAAGTTAAATTAAACTATAGTTTAAATTTTGAAATAAACAGACAAACGCATGAAAATGAACTAATGAGATCGTTTTAATAAAAAAATTATTATTATTTTTAATTTCCAATTTAATTTTAAATTCAATGAATAATTAAATATTTTATGAATAATTAAATAAAATAGCTACCCATGCAATTAAATTTATAATGAACTCAAGCTCTCAGTTACTTATTACAATTACATTTAGAATTCAATTACTTATTATAATTACTAATTTTCTTTTAACTCCTTCCTTTCCATGGCTTGTGTTTTTGATAGTCATGGCTTTTTTTTTAGATAGCCATGACTTTCATTTTTAGAAGCCATGACTTTCATTTTTAGAAGCCATGACTGAATATTTGGTGAAAAGTCGTTGGATTAAAGGTAAGGTGCAGGTAAGTCAAAATTTGAAGCTGAACCGTCTTTATCTATTTCAAGGTTTCATTTTTTCAAACCTTTACTAAATTATACTAGCCTTCACTGTTATAAAATTCAATCTGTATACAGTATATGTATTTTTCTTGCCATCTCTTTCTCACTTTACTTTTATTATCGTCAAATGAAATATTATTTGAACGTTCCTAGGGGTAGGTAAAATCTATTTATTTTATTTTTTTTTTGTGTTGGATAATTTATCAATTCAATACTTCCAAAATGAAAATCTTCTAAAGGCTCTTGGTGAAATTTATTAGTAAGTTTTCTATTATACCTATTGTCGTTATATACACGAATATATGTTTGATTCTAATATAAATTATATACCATATATATCTATATATTGTATATATATAATTTGTAAGTCTATATAATAAAAAATATATTGAGCTGTCGTAATTTTAAAAAACTGTTCTGATTCTACAAAAAAAACAAAAATAGAAATACAAATATTACAAGTCGAGTAAATAATTTTCAAACATTGATAAAGAGGAGGATGAGTTCATGTTTTGGTTATGTCAAAATATTTATTTCAGACTCTATTTTTTTTTTCTACCGTTATTTTAACGGATTTTATTGTTTTTTTTTTTCATGGCTTTGTTTTTGTAATTTAAAAATTTTTTTAACTGTTATTCTGTTAGTAATTTTTACTATAAAAATAATAAAGGACGCCAACAGTTTCAAAGAATTTACAAAATTGAATTGTTTTTCTTTGATTTCACGGGGTTAAAAATACATATTATCATTCGAAACTGGGACAAATTTTATTTTTAGTTTTTAAAAACAAATAAAAAAGAATTTATATCGAATTTTTGATTTAAAAAAAAATATTGAGTCTGAATATCTGGCTGTTGAATATGAAAATCCTTTATAGTATATTTTTAAAATTATTGAGTTTTATTTAAAATCAATTAGCCATGAAATTAAAAGATTAGATTAGGGTTAGTTAATTAATTACTTTAGCATATTTATTCAATTTTTCTAATTTTAATCCAGTACTCCACTACTTTTATAAAAACACTTTAATTTAACTAATTTGGAGGTTATATTCAATTAGATTTTATTTATTAAAATTATTTTCGAAATTGTTTCTAACTTTAGTTATATGAAAGTATTTGTCTTTACATATTACAATTACTTTTAGTAATTAATCAAGTAATTGATCAAAATTAAATAAGAATCCTATGAAATATATAATTTTCAGAAATAAAAGATTTACTTAAATTTATAACAGAGTTTAATAATAAGATCCTTGGGTTGATTCTGGTCTAAGTCTGACGTTTAAACTTTAATAACATTCAATTAGTCAAATACTTCATTAAATTGACATATTGTACATTACAAATCTTAAAAATCTTCTTAAAAATTTCGAAATTATCATTTGCATTTTCTTTTCATTTACTTTTAATTTTAACAGTTATTTTATAAAAGCCAATGAAATATGGCACTTAAATTTTTCACATAACAGGAAATAGAATAATTTTATATCTCAATTTCAAAAATCCAAAATTTCGCATTTAGAACAGTTTTGAACAGTGAATACTTTCACATGGAATTTTTTCCACTGAAACCACTTTCCTTTTTCAATCTATAGTTTTTGTTATTATTTTTTACAGTTATATTAAAACCTATAATAATTAAAAAACTTAAATAACTTTTCTGATTCTATAGTTACGATTTTTCATGGTTAAAACTCGTGTACATTTTAAAAGCAGCCAACTATCAATACCAATTCAATTCAATAACAGTTTAACCTTCAAAACTATAAAATTATTGTAAATAAGTAGTACCACTTTACTCAAGATTACGGTTTATTTGTTTACTATATTTTTTTTTGCAGAATAAAAACAAAACTGTATTTTTTTTTTTTATTTTCATCGGAAAAATACAGTTAGCACTTTTCATACCAAATTTACCGTTCATATTTTTCTTTAAATTTTTTTAAGGAAAATTATAATTTTCGATTGGTTTTTCTTTTACTTTTTTTTATAAATCGAATAATTCTCAAAATTTTCTTTTTTCTGTTTTTTTTTTGTTATTGTTTTTGTTTTTCTATAATCCTTGAAGGACTTTTTTTTTTATTGAAATTAATAATAAAGGTAATTTTCTTTGAAAAAAAAAAAATTTGGTAGATTAATTTAAAATTTAAAAATCAAATATTCGGAATTCAATGGAATTCAGGTCAATTTAAAAAAAATAATGAAAATAATTATAAATTGTTTTTTAATGAAAAAATTATAAATAATAAAGTGATTTTTACTAAGTATTCAAAAATAAATGAAAATTAACTTAATTTGAATTTTTATTGAAAATAATATAAAAGTTATTATTTTATTATATTAAATAAATCAAATTAAATACAGCTTGATTGATTTAAAATGATTTTTGTTTATTTGATAAAATGCCTACCAATATTTTTTAAGTGAATTAAAAATTACAATGATAATTTATTTTTTTGTGAATTTTTTAAATTTGAGTCAATTTTATTTTCAATTCCGTACTTTTGCAAAGGGGAAGGGGGGAAGATGATTAATTTTATAAATTTATAGGTTTAAAAATTCTAGTTGAGTTTAAATTCAAGATTAGAATTGTAAAATTAATGATTACTTTGTAATGATGTAGTACTTTGTGATTAGTACTCTGTGAGTATGTTTATGATTATTATAATATTGGTAGTCCAATTCAATTTTTTTAAGTACAATTCCTTTGGTAACCGATATTTTTAAATACGATTATTAAATGTTACCAACAAATAATTTATAATTCCATTTCTATATTAATGTTAACTTTCGATTAGTTGAAAATTATCTAAAAGTAATCAAAGTAATCTAAGAGCCATTCGTTCATAAATAGGTATTCTAGGTGACTCAATCTAATTTAATTAAGAAGGATTTTGCTTTGATTTTGATAATTTTAATATTTTGGAATAAGAAATTATTAAGTTATACAAGATTTAAATTAAAGTTTAAATTAAAATTTTTTCCAATAATTTAATTTTAACTCTCAAATTATATTGAAATAATCTGAAATGTACTCAAAAACAGTTCGGTATGTAACCTGAATTGTTTTTCCATTATTTTCAAGTAATAAAACTGTCCTCAACACAATTTAAGCCTGTAGGTAATGTTAACCTAAATTAAAATTTCTAAATATGATTACTACGTAAAAGTAATCAAAATCTGGTACATGCCTGACACATTAAAATAAGTTTGTTTGCATAGGCTAAATATAATTTCAAATATATATATATATTTTTTACATTAATTAATAAGAAAAGGATTAAAGAATTGAACTATAGAATTACCCTAAAATTGTAATTTTCAAGAAGAGCCATGAGCAATTACAAATATTCTAAGATATGATTGACAAACTTTTTTCTAAAGAATGAAAACTTAAAAAAAACGAGGAAGAGTGTAGTAGAGTAGACTGTGTAAACTCTGGGATACCCGTATGACCGTAACATACACATTATATCATCCGGTTAATTACTTTTGGCTTTATTAAGTGTAGTGGAATACTCATATAAAATAAAGAGTTGTATGGCAGCTACTCGAACCCTCTGTCGTAGACCAACCAAATTTTGCAGAAACTTTGGCCATTACACTAAACAATTTTTGGCAAAAATTCAGACACCCAGCTTCATTAGGTGGAGAGAAATGCTCATATAAAATAAGGAGTTGTATGGCAGCTACTCGAACCCTCTGCAGCAGGCCAACCAAATTTTGCAGAAACTTTGGCCATTACACTAAACAATTGTTGGCAAAAATTCAGACACCCAGCTTCATTAGGTGGAGAGTAATGCTCATATAAAATAAGAAGTTGTATGGCAGGTACTCGAACCCACTCCACTAGACCAACCAAATTTTGCAGAAACTTTGGCCATAAAACTAAACTACTTTTGGCAAAATTTCAGACACGCAGCTGTAATAGGTACAGAGTAATGCTCATATAAAAAAAGAATTTGTATGGCAGCTACCCGAACCCATGGACCAAAATGGCTGGATTTAAATAGCGATGACGGCTATTGCAAAAAAACGAATTTGCGAAAATTTCAAGATCCTAGCTCCTTTAATTTTTGAGTTATCGTGCGGACGGACAGACGGACGGACAGACGGACGGACGGACGGACATACATAGCTAAATCGATTTATTTTTCGATTCTGATCCGATCCATACACTTGAGTCTATATCTACCCCCCTCCTTCTCTGCGTCACAAACGTAATGGCAAATTTATTATACCCTTTGACTATATAGTCATACGGGTATAAAAATATAATACAAACAAGTAAATTTAGGGGTCAATTCTTAATTTCGAAATATAAATAAATTAATCCAGAGTTTATTAGTATGAATATTAATGTCATAATTCTAGCGTTTATTAATATGAATATATTTTTAAGGTTTTAAAATAGCTTTAGCTTAACCTCGAGTACTTTAAATGTGAAATCTACTCAAAACAAGGTGATTTGAAATTACAACAAATTTAAAAATTTTACTAATAATTTAACTCATTTTAAGATTATACTCAAAATCTACTCAACTAATAGATTGGGGAAATAAAGTCACTTAAATTAATTATTTAAAAGTACCACAAGAACATAATAGGGTTTTAATTTGAACAATAAATACATAATAAATTAAATTAAAAAATTAAGTATATATAAATTAGTAAAATATATTAAAATAAAACTTTTTTTTTAATAAGAGATTAAAGTTTATGTAAATTATTTTCATATTTAAATTAAATTTTTTTTTTAAATGAGTGAAATTAATTTCAAAAAATAAGTAAATAAAACAATTTACAATTCAATAAGTATAATTTAATTTATATTATAATATATTATGTAAATAAAATTATGTAATTAGTAATTACATATTGTTTTCATATAATTTTTTAATTGAATTTTTTTTTTTTTTACAAAATCTTAATTCATTATATATTTATTTTATATTTACTTTATTTTGTAAATAATGTATCTTAGAAATTGATTTTGAGGAAAAAAAAAATTTCATGTATAATTTAAATTTAAATTGAAAAATTCACTTAAGAATTGAATATTAATTGAATGATACTATTTTACTTTACTCGTATCTATTGTTCTTTAGTTTTTGTTTAAGTTTTGCAATTATTCTGATTTAAAAGTGGAATACTTTTGATATGTTATGCAACTTTTATATACTGAAGATTTTTCTGAGTTAAATTGAAAACTCTAATGAGTAAAAAAAAGTTATTTAAATTTGAAAATTTCAAAGTTCTTTGAATGAAAAAAAAGAGATTCCAATAAATGAAATGTCTATAGAAAGGAACAAATCTCAAAATTTTACATTAAAACTTTTGATTTTTGATAGATGATAGATCTTCAAATTTACTATAACCAAGACTTTTGAAATATTACACTATTGTTAACAGAGAATTTCAATCAACTAATGTATGATTATAATAAAACAATTAATTAAAATAACAATGGAACATGCTGGAACAAAAGGATTTTACAGGATACATAATTTTCCTATTAATAGAATTGGTCTTAAAGAACCTGCCTCATAAAATTACTACTTAAAACAGTAACAGAGACCATGTGGTAAATAAAATGTTTTAGAATTCGATTCATAGTTATATATTGTAATAATTTTATAGTTAATCTATAATGTATTTTTGTATCTGTGAGTTATAATATTCAATTAAAATAATTGTTTATATTGTTATATTAAAGTATTTACTATTAAAGATATATAATTATTACTCATTGGTTATGCGATTCCAATTTTGAACCCAATGCCGAATGGTAGATGAGTCGAGTCGAAAAGCAAACATTTTTTCTTTACCTTTACTGGGATTAGAACACGGGCCTTCTCCATGGTAGAATAGATAGTAAAAAAGTATCATACAATTAACATACAATTCTTAAGTGAATTTTTCAGGTCGGCACTCGAGCAACTGTACTACACAGCCATTTAAGGTTTAAAAATTAAAAGTTATGCACCCTGTATTAGATGTAAAACTTTTTCTGGAATCATTTCTTTTGTAAAATCGCATGAATGGAAAAGATACCAACTTTTTATTCATTACTTACAAATCATTGTAATTCAGATACATAAATAACTACCTATCTTTATATGATAGTAATTGATATTAGGTTTAAATTCTACTATTGTACTCAATAATCAAAAGATATATATATATATATATATATTACGTATATAATATTATATATTACTTACCTGTTCCAATTACTTGATAAAATCCAAATAATAAAATGAAAATATATTCCAGTCTTAACATCTCATAACAACAATTTTATCTTTTTCCTTATATATATGTATGTATGTATGTATTATATACCTTTTATTTTTATTATATGTTATGATTTATTTATGATTTATAACTTTTTATGTTTCAGTGTTTTGTTTGAATTCAATTCAATTCAATTAAAAAAATTCTATTATTATTATTAAATTCTATTTTTTTTTTAATTGCTATCATTATATACTTTTATGTTTTTATATATATATATTTATATATAATATATATTGAAATGAAAGATATTAAATAAATATAAATTTATTTTCAATATAGTTTCCATAGTTTGGAATTGAAATTCAAAAAAATAGCAATCTAATAAAAAAAATGGTACTGCACTTAAATTATAAAAAAAAAAATTCTGTAATTGAATTCGAAATTAAAAAAACAATTATTATTTTCATTAAAAAAATGTTTTCAATTTATATTTATTAATTAATTAAAAAAAAAAAATGCATAATCATCTTGCAGACATAATAAAATGCAAATTAGTAATTTATAATAATTGTATGCAACTGAAATGGAACAATTTTATAAAACTAAAGGTGAGATGGGACTTTGAAAAACAGGGTAACAAATTTGTAAAGACTATTGGATCTATTGAAGAAGAAATAGAGTATGAGATCGGACAATTCAAAAAGATAGTACTTTATTTCGAAAAATACTAAAAATAATCAACAACTTTCGAATTTTAAAAAATTGTAAAAAAATACAATAAGATAGGGTAGACGTTAATCGGATTTAAGAGTTAAAAAAAAAATGCATACATATAACCTCAAAATTCGAAGAAACAAGATAAATAATCGCAACAAATTTCAATCTACGAGAAATTTGGCAACCTTCCCCCTTTTTAGGTAAATTAAGTGGGGCTATTAGGACATAAAAATTAAAAAATTTACTGTTTTAAACGTTGACATTGAAGCTCCAACATTATATTTCGATAAGATACTCAGTATGAAACACTATATAATTTTGAAAATGCGCTTTTTAAAAAAGCTTTGGTTTTTTTCATCACTTGTTTAAAATCTAATCAATTTATTTGATGGACTTTTGTTTTTATTTATTTTTTAATACATGTGTTGGACTTTTTGTACAATCCTTGAACCTACGTCCAATTCTTGAAACTACCCAGATATTAGCAGTCAGATATTATTTTCAATTCTGCAGAAATACATGAATGTGAAATACTAATCGATTTAAATTTTTTAATTATTAATTTGTAATTTAATAACTTAAGAATTGTTAAACCAATGCGACAAAGTCCTAATTAAACGTTTAGTATGAACTTCTACTGAAATTACACTTGTTGGAAATATATAATATTGGAAATCTATTCTAAATTTATTATATGCATAATTAAATGTAAAAATAGAATTATCGATACTAAAAAATTAAAAATCAGAAATATATAACCAATTAATATTCAAGAAGGAAGTAGATTTAAAAATAGGGCAATACAAAAAGAAAATCTAATATAACTGCGGAAAATATCCTCAAAAATAAATTTATAATTTGATCCTTAAAAGTATTATCTTTACATAAATAACATTTTCTTTCTAAATAAATTCGCTCAACAATTTTAAGAATTATGGGATTGCTTAAAATCAGCAAGGTATAGATTGTTCCAACATAAATAGATATTTAAAAGTCAAGGCCTGAATTAATTACAAATTAAAAATAATGCATTTATTTGAAGTCCTTTTAATAAATAAAGGACGTTAAGATATCTTCACAAGCATTGAAGAAATTTTTTTAATCTTATAAACTCCAAGGGTAACACACATTTAGTTAGATTAGAGGATTTTTTGAATAGTTAAATAGTACAGAGTTCAAAGGGGTATTTGGAGAAAGTAGCAAGGACTTTTTTTTTAAATCTTGAGATAAAATAATTTAAAATTTTATAAAGAACCTTAACCTCTGAAGTATATATCTTCAGACTAAGGCACTAAATTTTTGATCCAATATAATTTACAAAATTTTTTTTAATCTAATACTTAGGACCTATTCCTAATACCAATCAAACATTTCTTAAATAAAAAACTGATCCATCCAATAGTTATTTTTATAAAAAAAGGAATACCAAAAAAAAATTCTTCTTCATTGCAGGCACTTAAAAAATTCTGACTAAAAATATTTTTTTTATGAGATTTTTCAAAAAATTTTAAATAATTTATACATATTTTTTTTTATATATATAATATAATTTTTTTAATATTATGTACCTATATATAAAGCTTTCATTATATGCTTTTCATATTTTTTTTTAATATTCTATTGTAATACATTATTATGACCATTATATCCCTTTTAGTATCTACTCCTTTATTTTTTATGTTTATATTTTTTGTTTATTTCATCCCTAATTTTATTTTATTATATTTTATATATATATATATATATCCAACATTTTTTTAACTATTCTCCTATCTCTATCTCTTTCTGTATTTATTATTATTTTATTATTTCATAAATCTCAATCATTTCAAGTGTTTACTAAGGTTTTGTTTTGTACTAAAATTATATAATAAAAAAAAAAAAAATTCTATCCTTCATAAAAAAAACAACAACAACAATAAAAGCATCAGGATAATAAATTTATAATATCTTTTTTATATGAAGACAATTTAAAATAATACACGCATGTGTAATATTAAAGATACTTCTTTTTATATTAGGTGTGTTTTACCTTTTTTGAAATGTAAAAAAATTGTTGGGGACGAAGTTTCGAAATATGAAATCCCGATTTTAAAATGTCATCCGAAAATCCATTAAATTTGGTAAAAAAAAATCCAAAATTCATTAATTAAGATGAAACAATGAAGATATTAATGAAAAAGATTAGATTTTCAATTTAATTTCTTAATTTATAACTACATACCCTGATTAGTTCTGAGCGCTATCGCACCAATTACTTATCACTATTCAAATAATCCAAATACCATTTTTTTGAAAAAAATTTCTTAGAAATATTTAACAACAAACCAATTAAGTTTGATGAGTAGAAAACTCTAACGTATCAAAAGAATTATTAGTAATAAGTAGTGAACTCTGAAACCCTAAAATCCCTCCTAATTATTTTTAAAACATATAGCCCTAAAATACAATCCCCAGCTAACGAATAATGAAGAGTGTAATTTTTTGAATTTCAAATTTAGGATTTTATAATTCCGAAATCCGAATTTTTTCGGAACTCTGTCTTTTAAGATTTCGTCTGTAGGAATTCCGTGACAACACCAAAAAACAACAAAATAAAGAGAAAAGAGAAGACAAAGTAAAACCATTTTGCACAATAAACATTTTATTATTTTAGTTTTTTAGTATACATTTTAAAAATAATATTTATCCTGTAGATACATTTTATAGTTTTGGTTTGGTTTTTTTTTTGCTTTGCTTTTGGTTAAATCCTGAATAAAATAAAAGATCATAGGTAAATGTTATGTTCATTCATCATTAAATTATTTTATATTAAATAGAATATAATAAAAAAAATAATGAGTAGACCTAATATCTACTATAGGTTTGGGAGTAGTATTTTGTTGCACATGTTTACATTAAATGTTTAATTGTTAAATATTCAATTAAATGTAATAATAGTAGGAGGTTATTAAAATAAATATTTTGAATTGAATTAAATCGTAAGTAATTAAATGTAAATTGTTTTAATTTTTATAATCAAATTCAGGATTATTTTAGTTTAAAAAATATACTTTTAATTTTGATTTGGCTTGCTGTTCTACTCTTGTACAGTATATTTATTATAGCTAGAATTTAGGTCTACAATTGTGCTACTCTAGGTTCGAAACTTCTTAAAACTTTTTTTTGATTTAATTACATCATAATATTAAATCTTTGTGTTTAATAAATGGTTGTATTCATCAGTTAGAAAAATATAGCATAGATTTATCACTAAGTAATAAATCCAGTTTATCTAACTCAGTTTATCCTCGGGCAGAACTCAGGCATCCCCAATTTCTCAAATAATCCATTCGGCAAAAATTAGACCTGAATACAATTCGAATTTTAAAAAAAATATTTAAATTGGGGCAAGAAAATTAATAAATTATCAATTGAACTCTTTAAAATTTTCTAAAAGAAGCAAAAACTATCCATATTTTTTAAGGAAGTTTAAATGCGTTAAGATTATAGCTTTGATAAGATAAATTGTTTTATTAATTTAGTTGGACGTCCTTTAATCTTCATCACAGAATCCTGTATTCAGTTTAAATAGCTATTTATATATTTCTCTTTCCGTTTTTGGTTCTTTAACTATTCTTAGAACTTTTATAATCTAATTGTCCCATCTTTTTCAGAACTTTGTAATCAACTTAATAACAATTTCAAAAACAAGGTCTCCAACATATTCAGAGACAACCCTGAAGGCAGATAAAAATGCAGGTAAAACTCAGATAAAACAAATCACTCGACAATTAGCGAGATGTAAAAACCTTCAAAAATAGTAAAGTGACCGAATTTTGAATACCATCCTAGTAAGAAGAACATTAACATCTTTCTTCTAAATACCCCATCTCATTTTCCTCATCCTCCATAATCCATAAATCGCAAATAACTTCCACCATAACCCCAAATCCTTCCATATCCCCATCCCATCCCTGTAGCCAAACTGTACATTTGTATCACAGTTTCCCTTCTAAAATTTGGTTTAAAAAGGGTGTGGTTTTGGTGTGTTGAAATCGCACACTACCCAAAGAAACATCACAGTTTCAATGTGTGGCTTTCGAGCTTTCCATTTCCTCGTAAAAAAAAAAAAAAAAAATTACCTTAGAGTGTGGGACCACAATTTAATCCCAATAGACATATTGTCCGAGATGATTTTACATAGTACAATCCTAGTAAAATCAAAACTTTCAATCTTAACTTGAATTCAGCACTTCCCATTACTATTAACTTAAAATTTAGAACCTTCCAAATTAAAACGTAATTTGTTTAATTAAAATTTAATTGTTTTTAATTCCCTTTTAAAAATCTGGTCATTCACCTGGGTATAAAATAAATTAACATACCTACCTACACACATATACATACTGGTGCTTATTTATATCTTTGGTAATTCCCTTCAGTAATTCGGGGATTCTAAGGTTTAACTAGTATCCGCGTAGGACCAAATGACTAAATATAAAAGATAGCTGGTGTTGCTAGCTTTCAAAAAATATATAGCTTTAATGGCGCATATTATCCTTTAAGGACGAAAAGGACATTTAAAAGTATCCTTGTTATTTTAGTCTATTTTACAAAAACCGTTATAACTAGCGATCTGTTCAATATATATGTATTTAGTTCAAGCTAATAACTAAGATGACGGTCTGGAGAATATTTTACCGTTTATTTGATGACGATAGGTGCTGCCGTTTTGGAGATATTGTAGTTTAAAGTTGAAAATTTTAGCAAAAAAAAAAATTTTTAACATCCTTTCTCTAAAACTCATATTTTTCAAAATTTTGCAAGGAAACCCCCTAAATATTTTTACATCGTTGGAAAGCTCTTATTTTTTTCTATAATTTGGGCATACATAAGGTCTGTCTATATTAAAGCGTTTAGAAGATATAAGCATTTATGAAATAAAAAATTTTTTGTTTTGTAATTTTTTTTGCATAAAAAAAAATGTTGATATGTTTTACAATTTTTTCAGCCGTACTTTTTAAATGAATTAAATAATTTTATTTTTGAAAAAAAAAAAATTTTAATATGTTTATAAATGGGTTGGGTACGAAATTCCAAAAAAAAAATTCCATTTCCGAAATTCCATTTTCATAATTCCAAAAAAAAAATTCCAAAAAAAAATAATTCCAAACAAAAAAAATTCCAAAAATAAAAATTAAATGACAAAATATTTTTTAATAACAGTAATTTTTTACAAGCATATTTCAACAAATAAAAATTTAAAAATAGAGGGGGCTGCCGCCACCAAACCCCGGCTAAACAAATTATTCAAACCCTGATTTTGAATCCAACTCTAAAATCCCTCCTAATTCAGAATCTCACGTATACATATGTATAAATATTCTGGAAAAAGCGTATAATCCTGTAATTGTAGCCAACTATAAAATCTCTTCTAATTATTTTTTACATGCATATTTTAACAAATAAAAGTTTAAGAATAGTGGGGGCTGCCGCCCCCAAACCCCCGCTAAACAAATTATTGAAACCCTGATTTTGAATCCAACTCTAAAATCCCTCCTAATTCAGAATCTCACGTATACATATGTATAAATATTCTGGAAAAAGCGTATAATTCTGTAATTGTAGCCAACTATAAAATCTCTCCTAATTATTTTTTACATGCATATTTCAACAAATAAAAGTTTAAGAATAGTGGGGGCTGCCGCCCCCAAACCCCCGCTAAACAAATTATTGAAACCCTGATTTTGAATCCAACTCTAAAATCCCTCCTAATTCAGAATCTCACGTATACATATGTATAAATATTCTGGAAAAAGCGTATAATTCTGTAATTGTAGCCAACTATAAAATCTCTCCTAATTATTTTTTACATGCATATTTCAACAAATAAAAGTTTAAGAATAGTGGGGGCTGCCGCCCCCAAACCCCCGCTAAACAAATTATTGAAACCCTGATTTTGAATCCAACTCTAAAATCCCTCCTAATTCAGAATCTCACGTATACATATGTATAAATATTCTGGAAAAAGCGTATAATTCTGTAATTGTAGCCAACTATAAAATCTCTCCTAATTATTTTTTACATGCATATTTCAACAAATAAAAGTTTAAGAATAGTGGGGGCTGCCGCCCCCAAACCCCCGCTAAACAAATTATTGAAACCCTGATTTTGAATCCAACTCTAAAATCCCTCCTAATTCAGAATCTCACGTATACATATGTATAAATATTCTGGAAAAAGCGTATAATTCTGTAATTGTAGCCAACTATAAAATCTCTCCTAATTATTTTTTACATGCATATTTCAACAAATAAAAGTTTAAGAATAGTGGGGGCTGCCGCCCCCAAACCCCCGCTAAACAAATTATTGAAATCCTGATTTTGAATCCAACTCTAAAATCCCTCCTAATCTGATTTTGTAACAAACTCTAAAATTCTTGCTCACTAAAGCTATGGAAATATTTTTTGGATTTTTTTTTTGCATTTTTTTTTTGGAATTTTTTTTTTTGGAATTATTTTTTTTCTTTCTTTGGAATTTTGTAAATTTGGAATTTTTTTTTTGGAATTATGACACCATCCCAACAAAAAGGCAAAATAAATTTATGAGAAATAAAGTATGAAAATGTATTTTTTAATAAAATTGTTGTGTCAGTTTTTCATTCATGTTCTCTGGTGGGGCTATTTATCAACATATACCATACTTATTATATACCGTTGGAAAGAGTGTCAAAAGACCTTTCTAACAGTATAATAAAAATACAGGGTGTTTTTGAAAATTTCATAGTTATAGTGGTTTTTTTGAAAGTTCAAAATTTTTTTTTTTTTTGTTTTAAATTTTTACTTGATATTGCAATATCTCCAAAACGGCAGCACCTATCGTCCTCAAATAAACGTTAAAATATTCTCCAGACCGTCATCTTAATTAATAGCTTTGATTGAATATATATATATTGAACAGATTGCTAGTTATAACGGTTTTTGTAAAATAGACTAAAATAACAAGGATACTTTTAAATGTCCTTTTCGTCCTTAAAGGATAATATGCGCCATTAAAGCTATATATTTTTTGAAAGCTGGCAACACCAGCTATCTTTTATATATAGTCATTTGGTCCTACGCGGATACTAGTTAAACCGTAGAATAGCCAGTAATTCAAATAAATTAAAATGAATTAATGTCAGAAAATCATGAACATTAACAGTTACAATAATCAAATCTTTATAATTATAAATACAAAAAAGCAAAAACCAGTTTAATAATAACTGTAATTCTTTTGTGTACCTGACATATGTACAAAAACAAAAAAATTATAATGTACGTATGTAAATCGTGTGTCTTAATACTAGATTGAGTGTGAATCACACATTAAAAAACGAATGAAATGTTCCGGAAATTTTTACTAACACAAAAGATGAAAAAAAAAAACGGAAACGGATATATCACTTTATATATACAGACCGTAATTTTACCGTTTTTACTTAATACTTAATTTTATTAACATATATATGTAGGTTTTTTTTTTATTAAGGTATATATATATATATATATATATATAATACTATATTTATATGTCCAGCCAGGTTCATTCTTACCTATATATTAACTGTATAAAAGTTCCGGAAGTCACAATCAAGTCACATCAGAAATTGATTGCAAACAAGTTTTAAATTTTCTTCTCTTGTTTTTTTTTTTATTTTTTTTTATTTTTATTAATACTGTCCTAGTATTACGACATTACGACATTTTATGCGTGATTGAAAAAACTAATCGATATAAGGTTTACCATATTTTTGAGTTATTAAAGAACGTATGATGTGCTTGGATTTTTTGGAAAATAAAGTTTACGATATAATAAAACGTTTTATGGAATTTTTAATAATAATAGTAATAATCAACTACTTAAAAATAAATATAAAATTTAAAAGATTTTAGAAACTGTACTAAAAGTGGTATTCAAAACTATTTGGAAAACCTTGTCTCTAAAAACTCCTTTTTATTCTAAGGTACTTCACTTCGAGAAAGTTAAAGAAGCTTAGAATTCAATTCAATTCGAATCAATAGAAACCAAATTCAATTGATTAGAAAGAGACTTTTAGTGACATACTACTATAATATTCAAAACTAATACCTAAAGTTAGGAAATGAACTTTCTAAGATGTTAATTTAGGTTTTATTATGACAATTTCAACAATCTGACAAATGGCGTAGTAGTAAAAATTTCGGCATTCATGTGGAAGGTCTCGTGTTCAAACATTAATTATATGTAACTGTTAGTTTACAACCAAGTAATTAAACCTATATGGTTATATAGCATTTAACTTTGGTGTTGCGCCAAGAACACGCATATTAAAAAAATACAAACCTTTCAAAATAAAGTCCTGCGTAACATAGTAAATGCTCCCTGATGTGTACGTAATAGTGACATTCATAGAGATTTACAAATTCCCAAAGTTATAAATGAAATAAGTAGATATGCCATAAGGCATAAAGCTCGTCTAGAAGGTCATATAAATTTTGAAGCTGCTCAGTTAATAAATAATCAGAATAATACAGAAAGGTTCAAAAGAAAAATACCTTTAGATAATATAGTATAAAGTACAGATTTCCAAATGAAAATACACAAAACCTATACTCAAACCAAAGATAGGAAAAAATTAATGATTTGTCAGTTCCACTTAGTTTCCACTTAGGTGTAGTTCACCTCGGTAAGAATCCGCCATACACTTCTGCTACGGGGCACATTGTATCTTTCGCTGATTCCCACCAATCCCCGTAAAATTAAAAAAATATTAAAAAAAAAAAAAATTCTATATAATAGTATATAATAAGATTTAATATAAATAACTCTTGTGTAAGAGAATAGAAGACGCACAAAACTAACACTTGTGTATACATAATCTTATACATAAACAGCTACACATAATGTAATCAACAGCTTAGGGAATATAACGATTAACGAAACTGAAGCCTAGACTTGGTAAATGTCCTGCACTCTTTAAAGCAGTATAAAGGAAAAAAAAAACTAAATAATAATTTAAATAAAAAATTCTTAAATTTGTGCGAAAAATACGTTCACCAACATATCTGCAATGAAATTTTAAAAATAACGGAATAACCTTACTCCAAATTTTCCTCTGGTATTTAGCCTCTTCTTCTTCGTAATACGAAACTTTAATTAAAATCTTTTAAGTTAATTCCTACAATATTCCTTTATTTTTTTAAAATATAAAATTTTACACACATCCTTTTCTTAAAAAAAATTCAGTAAAACTGGTAACTCTAATACAGGAAATGAGCACATATCACGAACATGCTCTATCTACATATATTAAATTTAACTTATTAAAAGTAAAATTAAAAAACAAAAACACAAATATGTAGAAAAAAAAAAAAAATCCTTAAATCCTTAGTATATGTCTGTATTTGACTGAAAATATTTTTTTAGTATAAAAGTATAAAATTTACTATGCCTAAAGGATGTCTTCTTCTCTCTATCCAATTCTTCAACTTTATCCCATATTTTTTTTTATTTTTCTTTATTTTTTTTACTTTATTACTTTTAGATATGGTTGGTGTTAACGCCTGATTCTATGATAAAGATATTTTCAATCCTTTTTCATTTTTCAAAACTTGATAGTTTTTCTATTTTTTTCCAAGTTTCCGTTAGTGCTAAAAAATTCAGAAATAGAAAAAACAAAAACAAAAAAACAGAAGAATAAACAAAAAATAAAAAAATCAAGGATCAATAAACAAACATTGAAAAGAAAATATTGTGAAATGACGTGTATATATGTACTAGTCTGTTTCTGTTTTTTGGAAAAAAAAAAAATCTAGGACATTTTTGTACAGAAAAATTTATAGATTTGTTTGTTAGATTTTTCGTGTGATTGAAAATTAAAGTTGTAAGTTTTTTTTTTGTTATTTTTTGGATTTATCCTTAAAAAAAATAAAAATTAGAGCAAAATTGTTTAAAGAATTTTCTATATGTTTTTTTTTTTGAATTGAATCCTGTTGTAAATCCTTTTATTCAATTGAACTAGAGAAAAAAAGTTTTTTTGAAAACTTAGTGCTTGTTCAGCAAATAAAAAAATGAAAAAACACAAATTCCAAAAAAAAAAAGCAAAGATACATTTTTTTTTTACAGTACTCCCGTTCCACTCAATTTGATTTTTAGTTTTAGAAAATTCTTTTTTTCATTGGTTTACGCCGATTAACTTCTGAAGGATATATGTATAAGCAAATGTACACAATTTGATTAAATATAATCAGCTGTAAACAAGCAAGGAGTTGTATCTTAATGCCCTTTAAATATTGAAAATCATATTGCAGTACACATGTCACATGTTTAAAGAAATCTAACAATTTTTTAATGGAAAATTTTTCAATTAGTGAAGAAAATATTTGATAAAAGTGAATAGTGAAAATTTATTTTTGATTTAAGAAACGTTTACGAAGAAATGTCCTTTGCATAAATATGTTAAAAATTTAAAATAGGATGTGAGTAGAAACTTAGACATAAAAGGGTGACGCTGGGAATTGATTGGGAAGAAAGGAAGTGCTAATTAATCCTTCATTTGTGAGAGTCGCTAATCAATTTCTTGATTTTTGAGAATTATTATTCAAAGTTACAGTGTACAATGTTGGCTAAATGAAAAACACTTCAGTTAAATTTGGCTTGATAACGAACCCAATGCAAATTGGATGCAGGTTTTAATCAACAAATGCCTTCCAATTATATTAAGGGTATTAAAAATAGAGAAATGTTGCAAATAACAAACAAGAAGTCCTTAACAAAATACACAAATATGTAATATATATATAAATATATATTTGTCTAGAATGAGGTGTAACAAACGCATTCAATTAAATGTGGTTTGTTGAATGTGTTCAATTATTAAAAAATAAAATATTAATGTTTTGTTGAATGTGTTTTATTTTAGAAAATAAAATATCATAAATTATCGTAAGCAGGCCAAAAAATATTTTATTAATTTTTAAGAAAAAAAAAAACATTAAATTTATTTATTAGTTTATGAAAAAATTGATTTCAGTTTTAAAAATCACAGAAGATTTTCTGGGAATTTTAAATAAATAATAAATCATTTTGGTATTAAAAACCAAGACAAGACTATGCTTGACATGAACAGTTTTTTAGTAAGTCTTCATTAGTTTCAGTTAAAAACTGAAAGTATGGCGAAGGCCAAATGTACGCTTTGTTGCTATGCTTGCTTTTTGCTTTGGAAAGTAAATAAAGCAAGCAATGTTTCAAAGCAATTTCAAAGCTTCCCTTATCTCATCCCTGAAATAAAGCCAAATGAACTGCAGCATAATAATCAAAGCAAATATATTTTTTTTATACCTACCTTAGGTATAATAAAAAAAAATCAAAAAATTAATTTGCATTTGATAATGCAAAACTCAATTCATAATTCAATTTCATGTCCATAGAAATAGGTATATAATTAAACATGTTGAGTAGGTACATTGTAGAATGTTGGCAACACATAAGTATTTCGATTTGAATCTAAACAAAGGTTATGAAACAATATACAGAGCTTAGCAACATTTTAAAAAAATATGTCTACATATAGTTATTAGATGGAGAAATATATCATTATTGAAACAAAATAAACCTATAAAAAAATTTCAAATCTTTTAACAAACAAATTATCGAATTTAAATTTAAAAATTTAAACAAGTACGTAGGTAATTGAATAAAAAAAAAATTAATTCAAATTAAAAAAAAAATTCACCAAGAAGGGATTTGAACTAACGACCCCGAAATTTTATCAAATTTAAAACATACAAAAGGTAGACTACATAACTTATTTTTCATCATCAAATTTTTAAGAAACACAAGAAGTTATATAAGTCATTTTTTTTTGTGTATCAATTTTTAGAATCGAAATATAATCTACGTATTACAAAATGTAACAGTTTCGACTTTATTTAAGAATATAGTATTGATATACAATATATGTACATGTATATAATGAAATTAGAAATAATTCTTATTAGAAAAAGTTTTTCTTTCAATTGACATTCCGTCATTCTGTGACGGACCAACAGCTAGTGTAAAATAAGGATGGATAAGCTACATATTTAAAAATGACTCTATTACCAAAACCAGTATTAGATTGAAGCCTCCGGAGGAAAAAACTTGTCAACCTCACAAGTAGCATGAGAAGTATTGAAAAAGAGAAGGAAGAAAGTGGTCAGAAAATGAAATCAATAAGTCCAGTCATCAAAATCAATGAAATCAGTTAATGTGACATTCTCTAATCATCCTGTTGCGTCATCTGCTTTTGATGTCCCTGAGACGATATTATTTGACAAGAAACTTGGTGATTTCCAAATAGTAATAGAATGTGGACTCTACATATCCGGGTTTGGAGGGAAATTGGTTTTATTACTTATTATTATTACAATCCAAAACAGTGTAAAGGAAAAAACTGTAAAACCTAAGACCCCGCTTTTTAAAACTTTATACCACTAACCACCTGTTACATAATATAGTTTACATTGACTTTAATAAGTTTAATATAAAAGAATGATTAATATAAGTAATTACTTTGAAATACTACGTTTAATCACCTCTCAACTCTGCTTACGTAAGAAAACCCTCTTTAAATTCTAATATTCTTATTATATTTTTATACATAAATAATTTTCCATTTAGTGACAGAGTTATTCAAAATTAACACATTTATATAATAATTAACAAACGTGTTTTACTTAATTATTACAATATTTTTTTAATTAATTGTATTTTATATGCAATTTTTACTAGAAAACACGCAATTTTAACAAGAACTAATTACTTCGTCCTACATGAATGTTCTTATTGTAACGCTTTTTAAGTGTTTCATAAAATTTTTAATTGTCAATTTATGGTTAGGTATTATAGGGAATTTTATAACATATACATTTATTCGGATATTTATTCTTGAATTACTTGGGAAATGATTTTTAACGTGATTAATTACTCTGCGACTGGTTTATCCGTGTACTTATGAATTTAAAAGTGTAGCAGAACGCATAGGCACGTAGGAGGGAAGATGGTAAAGAAGGGATGTATGACGAAGGGCGATATAAAAAATAAATCCAAATACCTATTTTCAATATGTTTTCTAAAAAATTTAGCCTTTGAATACTCTGGTTACTAAGAAATAAATTTAAAAGATTATTAAGCATCAGAAGGTATTGAAAAAAGTTTTTTAATGATTCATTCAATGAACCAATGCTCAACATCGAACTGTAATAATGTATAACTGTAATAAGAAACTCCTCTACCATCTACATATATAAAGCCTAATCTTTCATCGATAAAGCTTAGAAAATGGTCGGGAAAACTTGTAGTCTATAATCGAATTTAAAAACGAGGTTTGCATGAAAAAAGTCCCTAAAATTTGTATTAAACTTTGCGCAATTTATTGATATGTAAAAGGTCCTTTAATTTTGAAAAACATTTAAACATTTTAAGGAATTTCTTCATATTTGGGTGGTTTTATTCCAAAACATTTTAGAGAATTTTTTCATATTTAAAACCATCCAAATTTTGGATTTTTTTCTTTGATTTTAGGGACTTTTGAGGAAAATATGGTATTTTAGGGCCTTTTTGCATATATCAAAAAATGAAGAAGAAAAGATTTTTCCAAATATAAGAACAAATACTTATAATGACAGGTTCATTATGATAAAGGTCAATCTCCAAGCCACCCCCCAACTTAAGAAAATTTTAAGAAATATAAAAAGTAGAATAAAAACTTTATAAATAAAAATAAAAGCAATCGAGGAATAAAAGGGACTTTTTCCTAATAATTTCATAGAAAGAAATAAACCCTAATTTAAATCATTTTAAACAGGATAAATACCTTTTCTTGTAAAGGACACGCGAAAAAAAATCAAAATAAAAATTTTAAAAGGTTAACAAACTTCTAAAAATCAATTGTGTGTTTTTTTTAAAGAAAAACCGAACTTTAAATATAATTATTATATAAATCTACAAGTATATTCAAATTTAAAAAATTTTTATGTAATTTTAATTATGTACACAAATCTGTACTTTATTATTAAATACAAGCCCTATAGCACTAAGTTATTTTAAAGGAATAAGTCTACAGTACTAAAGCTATTTTATTTTATAAATTTGTATTTAAATACAAACGAGTTTTATTAGAATTTTATTTATAATTTAGTCCTGATGATGATGACCTTTATCAAAACTTAGTGTTTATTTTTATAAATTTAAAATTAATTTCACTTTAATTTTAATACAAAAAACATTTAGCTTTTTTTTACTCAATTTTTTTACTTTCTATTTTTATAAATTTCACCTTAAATATAATATTTTTTTTGTATTAATCCCGTACAAAAATCAAAAAAAAAATACGTAAAACCGTTTTCACTTTATATTTTTTCATATATATATATATAATAATATAAATGTTAGTATGTATGTCTGTTAAATGTCATCTTGTATATACATCAAGGACATTTTTTTTCTTTAGTTTCTTTTATATTAATTCAATGTTTTTTTTTTCTAAATTCATTTTCAAATGAATTAAAAATGATTTTTTCTTATTTCTTGAAAAGGTATCCTTTATCCTTTGTATAAATGTACACACATATATACACACAAAAAAAAAATGTATAATTGAAAAAACAGAAAAATACTCAGAAAAATGTTTGGTATAAAACAAAACCGAATTTTATAATGAGTAAATATTCTTTAATTTATAATTATCCCACGTTATTCATATTAAAATATTAAAGTTTTTAATTAAATTTTAAATAAATTTATTCATTTTTTAAATTAATTATTTAATTTTTTAAATTAATTTATTTAATTTAAATTGTTTTATTTAAAAAAGCAAACTGATGTTTTATTTCAGAAATAAAGTATTCTAAACTCACTCAAATAGGTGTTTAATTATAATTAAAAGGATCAATAAATATTGACACATTTAATTATACACACTAACACATTTAATTCCATTTATACCTAAGGTTAATATTGTTTTATAAAATATTTTTATTATAATTATTATTATACTAATTTATACCGTTATTATTATTTTTATAACGGTAATAGAAACTGTTATTCTTTTTTTATTATCTCATATAAAAGTAAAAAGTTTTATAATTGTGTTAATGTCCTTTGATATCCTTTAAATATCGATTTAATTCATATGATTTTCAACTCATTAAAAATTTTCCAACAACAAAACCGTTTACACGATAATGAAAAAAAAAAAAAATAGAACTAGAATATTTAACGGTAAAACCACGTTCACAATTATATTTCACTCATATTTCGGTAAAAATCATAATTTTATTACATTTTTTATTATTGTTGTTATTGTTGTTTTTTTATTATTATTCCGCATCCATACGCGATTTGATGCCAACTGATTAGAAAAAATAAAATTTTATTTTGTGATAAAATTTGAGATGAAAAAACCGTTTTTTTTATTTTTATTATTTGTTTTTGTTTTTTTTTTTTCATTTCATTTGTTCTTTGATTCAAAAAGATTTTTCCAAAAAAAAAAAAATGAAAAATTTTCCACTACAAAATGAGAATAAAATTAAATTAAAGGGTTAAAAACGCGCATGACTTTGAGTTATAACAAAAGTAAAGTTTTTTTTGAAAAACATTTTTTCTTTGAGAAAAACAGTTACAACAAAAACAAGTAATAGAAAATTGTTTTTTTTTTTTTAACTCCGAATTTTTTCCGAATTTTTTTTTTGTTGTTTTTTTCGTATTTTTTTTTTTTGTTTTTCTCAAATATATAATTAATATTAGATACGAAGTTCAAAGTATATTATGTACCTAGGGAAATTCATTAAATATTGAGCAAGGATAAAATATCCTTTTAAATATTTACAAGTTACATTATAATACACATATAAAATATATAAAAAGAAAAACGAATTTTAATTCAAAACTTGTTGATATTTTTTGAATGGAGGAAATTTTTTTTTTCTTAGAAACATTAAGTGGAAATGTTTATAAACATTTGATAATTTTTTTTTTTTTGTATGATAGAGAGAAGAAAATTAAAGAGAGTTTAAAAATTATGGGCAATGTTTTTAATTTTAAATTTTGTGTATATTCTTTTGGTTAATGATGCAAAGTGTATTTAAAATTTTTGTAATTGTAAATAAAGTTTTACTTTCACTAATTTTCAATATTACTGGCTGAATATAATAATAGATTTTAAATTTAAATTGCTCCAAAAATTCCTTTAAGGTCCATTATCCTTAGGTGTATTTATTATGTTTTGAAGAGTTCTATTCTATTATACAAAGGTCTCAAATATTACTAACCAAAATGTCTTTTATAACGGTATATCCTGTAATAGGTGATAGGGCTATTTCTTTTAACTTTCGGTGTTTTGCAGAAATATAGAGCATTTTCAAGAATTATTTGACTCTCATTAATACTAGCTAAGGCCAAATTAATTCAGTGCACTACAACTATATCTCAAAGCAAATGAAATACATTAAGTACCAGAATGAAATAGAGTCAAATGATCAAGAAATACAGGCATATTGCACGCTTCCAAAATATTAAATTTTTTATGATGTGCTTGTTGTCTTCTTTTCTCAAAATTACTGAAAAGGTCTTTAATAAAGTTCTACCAAAGAAAATAACACCTACTGAATGGAAATAGTAAATTCAAAGAAGGATTCTAATTCTAATATATTTCACCGAGTTTTTATAAAACATTTAACTTTTAATAAAAATTTTTTTACTCAATTTAAAAATAGGTACTTCCTCATATTCTTTGGAAACATTGAATTATATACTCTTTTACAGCAATATACAACAATTTTTCATAAATATTCAACATTTTTTTATCCAAATTAAACATTTCATCATAAGTATTTATTATATCAAAAAGTGTTTAATTTGGATAAATGTTGAATGTTTATGAAAAATTGTTGTATATTGCTGTAAAAGAGTATATTTGAATAAAGTTTTATAAAATTTTTAAGGATTCAATACAATCAAAAATTTTTTCAAAAGTTCTATAACTAAAGGAAACCACGTTTTCCTACTAATTCTTCCTATTTTTAATTTAAATCCATTTTTTATTAAACAAACATACACCTTTTTTTAAAGCTTGAAAATTCAATATTCCTCCATTTATTAGAATAATTAGTTTCATATTAAACAATTTACTTTAATAATTAGTATTTCATTGATTTTGGAATAAAAGGTTTTTAATAGTAATTAAATTAGTAATTATTACCCTATTAAATTTTTGTAAAGAGAATTTAAAAAAACCAAATAATATCAAAATATCATTTAAAATTTCATTCAGAATTTAATGTGCAACAAGATTTTCCATTGTTTTGATATTATCACGTATATTTTAAGAAAAGCTTTCATACTAATTAAAATTCTTAGGAAAATTTTGTAGTTTTAATTTTTCTGAACAATATACAAAATCCATTTATAATGAAACGAAATATTTGCATGAAGGTATGTAATTTAGGAAACAAATCCTTGCAATAGTTAATTAGGAAAAAAAGATATTAAAAATGATTTTTAAAAAGACTGTTACTAGTAGGTGTATTATGTAATTTGGAATTTTCCGTGAAAAATCACTAATTCATTATGCAAAAATGATTTCCTCAATCAAAATTCAATTCAAAATTTAATTAAAGAATTTTATAGGATTTCTTTGCATTTGAATTTTGCATTTGAATATCCAACTTTTTTACAATTGCTGCAATTAAATGACTGATGTTTTTTTCCAGCGATTTTTCATAAAATTTTTTTAGTTTTATTTGCTAATGCAATATTAGTCTTAGACCGTGTCCGAAGCTATCAAAAGCCGCTCTAAAAACCAGTTAAGCGCAACAACTTTATTATGGTTTTTTTGGAAACGGACCTAATATAGGTTCTCTAAAACCAGCTTCTAACTTTCGTTTATCAATATTTTAAGTTTAGGACAATATTTGACTCCGACTCACACTTGTGCTTCTGAGTTACCACTGTAATGGCCTTATAAATGATGAAGAAAATAAGCGATTATTTTAATTTTTTTTGTAATTATCTTAAACACAGATTTTTGAAAAATTATCTAAAAATAGTAAACTTTTACTATTGATACTATTACCAATATAATCACCTTCTCTAATATGCTAAATTGAGTGTTTATTCGTTTTTTAAACTTATGGTCCCATTAAAGTTGTTTTCAATTCGATCCAATTATATTTACAAGTATAACTAAGTATAGAATTAAAACAAAATGATACTAAAATTTTAATTTTCAATTTCAATTTAATATAAGTGTATAAATTCACTCAATTCATATTTAAATCAAAATTAAAAAAATAAATCATTGAATAAAAGGAAAAGAAGTCCATTGAACTCAATAAAATCAGATCAAGTATTTTTAAACATCTTTAAGTTACCTTTACCAAAATATTGGACTATTGGGTGATCAATTGATAAAACTCTCAAAATTAGATAATACATTAACTAAAAGATATTACATATCATTGACCCCTCAGTTTAAATTTTTACCGATCAAATTCCACTCAAATCATCACTCACGCACATACATTGAACAGCAGATTTAGCTTTTCCTTATTTTTGCAATTAATTTTTTAACGAAATTAACTATTTTCTATGAATTAAATAAACTTATTATAATTTACGACAATTTCAGTGTCAACCCCCTCAATGTTGAGATTTAAATTTTCAAAAGCAGAGTTATCGGTATAGTTATCATACCATTTGAGCCCTTTCACCTATTACAGGATATACCGTTATAAAAGACATTTTGCTAAAATAGGTATATCTCACTCACATTTCAAATCAATTATAGTTTAAAATCGATTCTTTTTTCTGTAGCCCACCTTAAAAACATGGCCTAATTGAATTCCAACTTTAATGGGCTCCTGTCGCCTTCTTTAAATTAATTTCTTCATAATTAAAAAGGGTGTTCGTATGTTTATTATAATTTAAGAATATTCTTATAAAAATCTTAACAAATATTATCAAATTTCAAGTTCAGTGAAATGTCAATTTATTAAAATTATGATTTACATATAACCCCCTCTAAACAGACAATCTATTAATCTAAATTGAATGAATATCTCAATAAAATTCAAAAACTAAAAAAAGCTAAATTCCCCCAGACTCTCCCTCCAAAACAAAAAACACAAAGAAGAAGACAGACATAAAATATTTTCAAGGCCTCAAAGCACGCAATATGATTTACATACTATATTAAAAATAAAAAAAAATGTGAGGTGTTTCACTTTATCACCTTAAAAATCCGCAAAGCTTCCCTCACTCTCCCTAAAACACACCATAGAGAACATACAAGACAATAACAAAATATATTCTAAGACCAAAACACTTTTGAGTAAATATTTATGAGATAAAAAAAAAAAAGAAAACTCCAAAGGTGAATGAGAGGTGAATTTGATAGCAATAATAAGAAAAGAGATGGAAAAGAAAATGTGAGTTGAAAAAAAAAGAAAATATGTTATTTGATGGTAGGAATTCCCTCAAAATACACCTTATGCAAATTTTTGTATTTTTCTAGGGATTTGCGTTTTTATTATTTATTTTGCGCTTGTTTTTTTTTTGTTTTTGATGATTTTACGAAAACATATTTTTTTCAATATATATGTAATATGTATGTATATTTATGCGTATATAAGTACAATTTGATCTTTATATTCGCATAAAATCTAATGATTTTAAATTTATATTAAAAAAAAAATGTTATAATCTTTTTTTTATTTGTAAAAAAAACAGTATTTTTTTTTAATTAAATTAAAAGTAGAATACAAAAGTAGTTTAAGTAATTCTTTAAGTAGTTTTGAGTCAGAACTTAAGTAATTTTAGTATTTAATGCAAGGGTATGAACTAAATTAGAACTTAAGATGCCTTTAAGTTAATAGAACACTTAAACTTTCGTTTGTATTTGAAATTATTGTGAGTCCAAAGTGTAAGGTTTCATTTAGCTGCCACATATAATATGGAATTAAGTGAATAATAGATTAAATAATTTCAAAAATTAAAAAATTCTGAAAAATTGTATTTACGACTTATGATAGTAGATTTAGTATTAAAAACTAAGTTTGTTGTTTTAATTTTCTTCATTTCATTAAAATGACAATAAGCTTCATGGGAAGTCGTTTTATAAGATAAGTGTGTGTTAACTCAGTTTTATTTTGATATTTTTATTATTAATGACGACTGAGCTCAATCTTCCGACAACACAAAACTCTATGATCCTTATGCATCTTCAAACATTTTAAAATTTTTAAAACCACTCAATTTTTTTTGAAAATTTCCAGGGTAGGATTGCAAGCCAAATTATTTGGATTAATAAAATATATTTTTCGATCATCAAAGCCCCTCAGAGTTTTTAAATCTTCTAATAAAATCAATAAATGCTCTTTAAGAATCTTGTATGAAAGAAAGTTTTATATTTAATATAATCAACTGGAATATTTTAAAAAGTTGATTGTATCATGATATAAATCAAATTCTTATTACGATTTTCCTGGTATATCGAGTATATAGATGAGCTTTGTATATTGAGTGAGATTTTGGAGCAGGAAAAGCTTTTAAATTCTAACAAGTCGAAAAACATAAAATGCGAAGGGAAAAAGAGACATCTACTAAATAGTTAAAAGCTGATGACTTATTATGGCCATGTTAACTCTGTATTCCCCCATCTCAATTGTGATCATTATGCACTAATAAAAAGTGTAAAAGTTTATATTTTAAATATTTTTAATTATAAACTACTATACCTAATAGAATTCTTAAATTTGATTGCATTTCATTAACTAACACACGTGAATACTATTTATACAAGTACATAGTAAAAATAGTCATAAAATAAATATATATACATAACCTATCCACTATAATATTAATAGTGGTAGTTGAGATAAACATAAACTATAAGATTTTAAATTACCTTCATTACCTCTAAATCCAAAAAAAAAAAATGGCCATGTTTATATTGTTATGTTTTTTTTTTTTATAATTTTATGAATTAGTTATTGTTTTTTTTTTGTTTTTTTTTTTTTAGCCGTTTTTATAACATATGCCAACATAAAAGGAAAATAACAATAACAACAACAAAATTTTATCCTTATTATAATACATATTAAAATATTAGCATACTTTTAGGATTACAATAAAAATGACATAAAAATAATAATATACAAGAAGGAAAATACAAAATGTAAACAAACAAAATATAATAAACTTATAAAATATATAAATATAAAAAATATAATAATATAATATAATATAATATAATATAAGATAACTATAACAAATATTTTTTATGTGATTTTTATTATTTATAATTCAACTAAACAATTCATCCGCCATTTTTATATTTTTTATTTATTTTATTATTATATATACTGTGTATATATATAAATATTTTGTGTGTAAATACTTATTTTTATATAATATTTTAGTACAGGAAAATAGTGTGTATATATATATTTATATGTATATTATACGGTACTCAAACTTAACACTTTTTTTTTGTTCTATGTAATTTATTAGATGTGGTTGTTTGGGATCTTTGGGTTGTCATTGTCATAAAAACATAAATAATGGCAATAGTAAGAATAAAAAATAAAAACTATATATATACATACTTATATATATATATATATATATTTTCAAAAATTTATGTTTTAGATTTTTTTTTTTGACATTTATTATTTTTCTAAAAACTATTTTATTTAAAGATATTTTCCTTAATTTCTATGTATAATTTCGTTCTTTTATTTATTTCTTACTCTGTTAACACTTTAATTTTATTATGAGTTCATTTGATTGTCTGTTTTATTTTTTATTTTTTTTTTATTACAAATTTGAAGATTTTTGTTAAAGCCTACAGTATACGCTAATATGAAAATGTTTGTCTGATTATCTAAGACGTTATTTTTCTAGATTTAATCTTAAAGATACTTCCATTTTTTTGTGAAGCTTATATTGAAATTAACATGTTCAAACTGCTCAAACTACTCAAAATTCAACTCAAATTTATAAAAAGCTTTTATTTATAATATTTAAACTACAAAATGTTTTATATTCAAAATTATAACTCACAGTTTGATACGCAGAATAAAGTTAACATTTTCAACAAAAAATTGCATACTTTTAGGGGTAAACAATTTTCTTAGGCTATCAACGTTTCTTTCAATTCTAGAGCACTATCGCAATAACGACAAGTTTTTTCTAATTTTATTCAGTTTTTTTTTTCTAATAGTATGATATAATAGTTTTTCTCAAAAATTTCCATATTTATATGAGGTATTAAATAAAGGCGTTAAAAAATGATATATAGGTTCTTTATATTTTAAATATGTTATGTAAATAAAGCCAGGTGTTGCGGAAAATTATATTTTTATAGAAAATAAAAATGTTATTTATATTTTTACAAAAAAAAAAAAAATATAATAAAAATTAATTTCATATTTTTTTTTTTCTGAAATTTACCTCTTGAAATATGAAGGTGTGGTTAATAATATCGTTATTTAATTTAGGTGAAATGATATTTATGACACTATATTAAATAATATTGTACATTTAATAAAATTTTTTATAATTTATTTTATTAACATGTCTAATACATTCGTTACATAATTGAAAATTTATTCAATGTAAAATTAAGTCATTTTTTAAAGTATTTGTTTTTTTTTAAAAAATATCAAAACATGCAAGGCTTTAGTTTTATAATAATTCATTTAGCCTTGGCTAATTTTTCTAAATCAATCAACTTTAGGAAATTTTGACTCAGAAACCCACCCGTCAATTTTTTTTAAAACCTTATAATACGATCTAATTTCATAATATCTGAGAATTATACAATTAATAAAGTATGAATTTTTAAAAAATTATTTTTATTCAAAAGTTCAATTTATTTGAAAGTGTAGAAAATTTTAGGCTTAAATTCTATTAAATGAATTAAAGTACTTATATTGAATAGATCCCTGTGGCTTTTTAGCACAAATTCTTTTTTCTAAGATTGTATCCAAATATTTTGTAAACATCTTAATTATATAAAGATATCTTATATTTTGAAGTTAAATTTAGTCAAATTTAATTCTTTAATTGTTGAATTAAAAAAAAATAAAAATAAAAATTCCAGACATTTTAAGAACTTAATAAACTTTTCTTTTTTATTTTCCATTTTATTAAAGAGTTTATAAAACGCCGCCTAATCAAATTAAAGTATTATATATTTTACGTAAATTACATTAAATATACTTATAAAATTTATTTGGATGAAACTTGAATTAAATTAATATCGTGTATACATGTAAGTATGACTATGTAAAAATATTACACATGATGGTACGAAATATACGAATATTTTTAAATAAAAATACCAATAACAATATTATTAATATTTTTAATTCAACAACAACATTATTAAGATTTTTTTTAAATATTTCATTTCCTTCTTTGTTTGGGTAAAATGTAGTCCAGGGACATGGCCTACAATAAGAAATCATTCAATTTCAAAAAAAAATTGAAAATTATAATATGAATATACTGGTACTCAACATCCTTCTCTTACTTTTTGATATGTAGAAATAAGTCAGTATTAAAATTATCATCAGCATACAATTAAAAAATGTTTCACATAGGACATTTTAACAGGATTATTAAAAGATTCCACAACTAATATTGAAAAAATTTTCAACAAGGATAACGAGTACTGGTGCAGCGATTTCAATCTACTCGAATTGTGAAGCTATAAATGATTTCAAAATACGAAAGCCCATCCACACAACAGGGGTTCTAAGTCAAATTTTTTCTAGATTCACTTACTCAAATTAATATGATTCCAACCCACAAATTCTACAGGACCCTTTTTTTTATAATTTTCTATATAACTTAAAACTACATTCAGTGAGGAGCTTTTTTTTAGTTTGCATTTTAACAAACATCCTTAAACTGGAGATACCTTAATATAAAATCAAAACCAGGATTTAATTAAGCCACGCCACTGATTGACTGTTTTTGTTAAAAAAAAAAAAATTTTTCAAATTTTTTTATCTTTTCCACTCTTTTTTTTACAAATGAAAAGCTTTTCATTTTTAATAGCTTCACATAATCAAGAAAAAAATAAATTATATGTGATAAAAAAAAGTTTATAAAGATAAATATGTACATGTGTGTGTAAGTTTTATAATAATAAAAAAAAAGATATTGACATAAATATGTGTAAAGAATGTCTCAAAATTATTTATTTCAGGAAATCAGAGAAACAATAAAAAAAAAAATCTCAAAAATAATTGAGTTTTTAATGACGTCATTGAGTAGGATTTACACAACAGAATATAAAATAATTTTAATATTTTTAATTTAGGTATAGGTAGTCTAGGATTTGATTTTTTCTTTTTTTTTCTTTCAAAATCTTCAGTGAATTCGTAACTAAATACAACAAAATGTATTTAAAGTATTTGTAAGTACATATTTTAGTTATTAATTACAATTAGTAAGAATAATCAGAATTTAGGAAAATTATAATAATCTCACTCAAAATTTTACAATTATTAGCACATCTTAATTGAGTTTTTATTTACATTATTCTTTTACAGTACAGTCGATTATGTTGAATGGCTTTGTATCTGAATAAAATATTTTATTAATAATTATTAATAATTTTATATTTCTAACTAGTTTTTTATAAACTAGTTAGAAATATTCAATTATTTCATTTTAATTTAAAATTCCTTGGATATTAGTATGGTTTCAGTATACAAAAAAAACTTGAATGTAGACTTTCAGAAGTGTAGTTAAATAAATACCAAAATTTATCAATTTGATAGCTGAATACGATAATATCCGGATCCGGCTACAAAATTGAACCCTTGTACCAAGACATAATCTTTATAGAATTACAAATTTTTAAAATACTATACGTGTTAAAAAGTGACTGTGAAAAGAACTGTGTAAATTTAATAAAGTTCTTAAAATATTTTATAATGTATTTAAGTGTAATGTTAAACGTTAATTGAATATACATAATACCTAACATTTTTTTTAAAACAGTTTTGCAAATTAAATTAATTGGTTAAAAATAAGGAAATGCTTATAAAAAAAAAACTGATAATATCTAAATATGAGAAGTATTTTTATATTTCAATAAAAATGTGTCAATTGCAAAATTTTATATAAATTGTCATTAGTTAAAAAGATTTACATTTAATTATAAAATATTGATAAATACATAATAAAAAATATACAATAAAAATCATATCATTCATTTAATTAAATATTTAAGAAAAATTAAAATATAATTTAATACGTTAATAAAAATGAAATATTATGATAAGTTTATAATAATCGTAATTTAAAACTATTTTGCTTTATTTTAAAAGATTTTTGTAGGAAAATATGAGTTCTTCTAAATTTTTTTAATTTTATAAAAGAAGTTTTTAAATAGTAAAATAAAAATGTGGATTTTGAACTGTTTGAAATTAGTAACCAAGACTAATATTATTAAATTAAAGAGTTATAAATGCTGTCAATTTAACTTACTTAAATTATTTTATCGGTATAATAAATTATTATTTTTGAGCTGAGTCCAAAGCTTTCCTCCTTTGGCTTTTCTCTTGCGCGGCTTCTCTCCAATTTCAAACAATATTCAGCATTCTTACGTCTGACTGAACACCATCTTTCCATCGAATATGTTTTCCAGCTTCTGCGTCTGCCCTCCGGATTGGAGTCAAAAACCGCTCTTGCTGAAGCATCATCGTTCATTCTTACTACGTGACCTAACCAGCGTAATCGTTGGATTTTAATCCAAGTTACGAGATCAGTGTCGTCGTACAGCTCACACAGCTCACGATTATGTCGCAGTCTCCAAACTCCATTGACGTTAATTGGACTATAAATTTTACGTAGCATATTCCTTTCAAAAGAGCCTATCAGCTTTTTATCGTAGTTGGATATGGTCCATGATTCTGCACCATATGTTAGAACTGGTACGATGACTGTTCTGTACAGTATGATCTTTGTCTTTCTACTAAGAGCTCTTGACCGAATGTGCTTGCTTAACCCAAAGTAACAATGGTTGGGTAGCACTATTCTACGCTTAATTTCCAGACTGGTGTTACTGCTGATAATGTCCGGATCCGTCAATTTAACTTGTATAGCTATTTTTTTGAAATTAAGGAACAAAAGTAGGAACTGATTAAAACTTTTCAACATTAAAATGAATTAAAGAGTTGCCAGAGAAAGTATTTTAAATTAGATAAATAAAGCTAAAAGATTAGATTGTTGAGGTTGTTGAGGTGAAATGTGTGTTATTCAAATTAATATTGTAAATTTTTTTAATTCATTCAGATAACTTGAGCAGCATATTTTCAGCAGGGTTTCAAACACCCCGTTGAAGTACTAATTGAGTTAATTTTACAATTTTTTTACAAATCAAGTCTCTAAGTTAGAAATGTTCTGATCCTGCAGCACTTGTGTAGATGTACGATAAAATAGAATTAGAGAATCGTTTGACATCACATCGCCCCAAAATTTCATACAAATTTTGAGGGCTTTTTTTCCTTATTGGCCTTGGGAACTTTTTTCATGCAGCCGAATTTGACATATTAATGAATGTATTGAAAAATATTTTACAGAAATTTGAATAACTATTTTTATAAGAAATTTATCGTTATAAGACATAAATTTACATTTAAATTTTATTTTAAATTGAATTTAAATTTCAAAAATAACATGAAAAATCAATGAAAAATCAATGAAAAATTATTAGACAGAACTCAATATTTAAAAAAAAAATTCAATAAACAAAATGAAAAATCAAATAAAATTATATATCATGTTACCATTACATATCATGTTAAATAACTTCAGATACTCGGAAAAAATTGTTGAAAAATACAACAAGATGCAATAGATCGGATTTCACTTATATTATTCAAATATTGTAAATTTCAAAATCTTTCAAAAATTCTCCAAAAATAATTCAATAAACCAAAAGAATTTTTTTGAAATCATTCCTGACATTTTAGAATTTAATCAATAAAGTGTGAATACTGAACACTTAAATATTTAATAACATATTTGTAGATATTTTTTAAGAAATTTAACCGGAAGTGAAAAAATTTTAAGTTTAAAAATAATTGAATAAAATTATTATACTTCCTTTCACTTTCTTAACAATTGTGCTAAACAAATTATTGAAACCCTGATTTTGTAACCAACTCCAAAATCTATTTTAACTCAGAATCTCACATTTATATAAATATAAATATTCAGTAAAACTTGAATAACCCTGTTTTTGAAAAATACAGGCAAGTGAAATACACTTAAAAGATTAAGAAATGCAGGCAGATGAAATCCTGTCATATGATATTCTCCCCATTAACATCTATTTTACATTTTTGAATGGTTAGAAGCAATTAAAACCTAGGCATGTGAAAATATGTTTACATGTGTAATAAAATTCTATTTATTAGTATGTATTCCGTCTAAATCTGACCAATGGCGTAGTGGTAAAGACGCCGCCTTTAATGTGAAAGGTCAAACCCCGGTTAGATATATAAAAAAATATATCTAATAAAAAAATATCGTAAAATTGTATAAATATATCGTAATATAAAATAAGATTTAATAAAAAAATATATAAATAATTCTTGTGTAAGATTATAGATGGCGCACAAAGTTAACATATGTGCATTCATATTTCATAACCTTATGCAATAGCTACAGCCGAGTAATCAACGGCTTAGTAAATATTATGGTTAAAGAAACTGAAGCCTAGTTTAAAATAAACTTGGTGAATGCCCTATACTCCTTAAAGGAGTGGAAAAGGAAAAAAAAAATTCCGTCTAATTTAAGAAAAAATTTTATGCAAATACACTTTACACCTATCCTAAATTCAATAAGAAGTACTTAAATTTGAACAAATTGAATAATTTTGAAAATTAACCACCTAATAAAAAAAAATTCGATGACAAACTGCAATCTTCACCCTTAAAAATACATAAACATATACAAAATCTCCGATTATTTTATATTAAACATTTTGAAAATATTGCATCTTTAAAAACTATTGACTTTTCTAACTACTTTATTAATAATATACACTTATTTTTGAAAAAATACATGAGATATCCTTATATTATCCTTTATTGATATTTTTTTTTTAATTTTGAATTTCGAAAATTATTTTCCTCGAAATGTGTTGCCATATCATAACATATTAACCATTTTTATGCAATATATACATTAATATCTAAAATAATATCCGACATCAGCACCACAATGAAAATGAATTTTTGAAAATACATTTATTTTATAAATTTTTATCCTACATTACGTTTCAATTAGTTTTTTTCCAAATCTCTTCACTATTAATATTTTTAATATTATATTTAGTCACGTTTATATAAAAAGATTCAAAAGCAAAAAAGTATATGTCTAAAAGAAAATCTATAATAATCCATGAATATGGGCTTAACCATTATGACCCCAACACTACTAACCTTTATCAATTTTGAACCAATTCAATAAAAAAAAAAAATACTTTTGTATCATTGTATAAATTAAATGATCTAAAATAAGGTTTTTATTAAATAAAATGCATTTATCATTAGATTAAATTCATACATATAGAAATATAAATTATCATACATATATATAATACATGCAATAAGGCCAAATGAAAAAAAGCCAAATTACACTTTTTTTGCTTTATTTCAATATCATATTTAAAATAAAACTAAAATCACACTTTCTTAATTTTCGGCTTTATTTTATTTTTAAAAATTTTTAAAAAAGAAATAAAGCCAAAAATATTTTAAACATAAGATAAATCAAAATTAGTATTGTAGCTTTTTCCAGAATATTTATATATATATAAAAATGCAGATTATAATTATATGAATATACCAGATATATAACTATTATGTTAAATAGGGTTTTGAATCCAACTCTTAGTCGAAATAAGACCAAAATTAAAAATTCGTTTTTTGGCTTTATTTCAAATATTATAATGAAATAAAGTCAATCGGCTTTATTTCATTTGGTCTTATTGCATGTACCCTATTAAATAATATTATTATGTTATAAAAACTAAATGTGTATGAGTGGCATGGGAAAGCTATTTATCTACTAAAATGTACTTTTATTCCCATTTTAAGAATATAAACAAACTGTGCTCTACTAAATTAATGCCTTGTTAATATGCGAACATATACATAATAATAAATTCTATCTATTCTATCGTATTCATAAAAATATTTTACATTATGAATCTAATACATGGGTACTATTATTATACTCCTATCATCCATATTAGGAAATATTATGAAAAATTTTTTTAACAAATCTAATTTTCATGAAGTATCTTTTGGGTTGGAAAATGTTAAGTAATTTGCAGATGCTTGAAACACAATGTGGTTATAAATTTATTTTATTATTTTAAAAATTTGAAATATTATAAAAATTAAATCATAAAATAATGAATAATAAAATTATTATTTGAATAATAAAAAAAATTTGATTAATAAAATTAGAGCAAGTCTTACTTAAACGATTATGGGGTACTACAAATTTCACTAAAACCGGATCCTATTGCACTCCCATCAACTTAACGCTAATCGAAGAATAATAAATTGATTTTTTTGATAAGTGAATGATTTTTACTAATCAACACTCAGTTTAATTGTTATAAAATATGGTTTCAATGCAACAAATACTTATCAAAAAAATTATTAGTCTATTATTAGGACCCTAATTAGTAAACCTATTATAACTAATCTGATAATAATTTTTTGATAAGTTTTTATTGGATTTTTTTTTACACGCAAGTTAAACTCTAGGAAAACGAATTCCTTTATACATAGCTAAAAAATAGATATGTAGGCTTGACTATGGGGCTAAAGATTTATAAGGAAAATAGGATAGAAGGAGAGAGTTGGGTGGTAGGTTAGAAATAAACTTATTCAAATTCTTTTTAAAACGTTGCAAATTGTATTAAGGTACATTTCTACCAGAGGGAAACACATTGGATGGAAGCATGTTCCATAATAAATAAAGCAGTTCTCACAATAAATGAGTTTCAATAACCAGTTTTGAGCCACCTAGGGATTTTAACTGTGTAGAAGTGGCCACTTCTTCCTGGTGTTGCGTTGGAATTGTTTAAAGGGAGGCATTATTGATTTTAATTCAATAGAGCAAGTGTCAATACCTACAAAATATCTATAAAAGAGAGTTAAAGCTCCATTATTACGACGATTGCTAAGAGGAGTGAAAGTAACCTGGACGGAAGGGTCGCCAATTAGGCGTAAGGCGCGATTTTGAATTTTGTCCAGGTAACTTAGTGAAGTTTGAGGAGCGCCAACTTAAAATCATTTTTGATAATATATTGGTGTTCAATGAAGTTTTTATTAGTTATTTAAACAATTTGAATAAATGATTATTTGATTATTTGATAAGTGTCGAATGGTTGATGCAATGGGGCTCTGATGGTGATTAATAATTAAACAGGATTAAACTTAAACTAGTATTTTAAAATGTATTTTGAATAAATTTATTTGTTGGAACTTCTAAATAGTAGTCAGCTTAAATTTCTAAATCTTTTTTATTAAACCCTTTAGACCGATTTTTCGGTTTTCTCAAACTATATTATAATTAATTAAAAACTTATTCACTCTTTCAAGACATTATTTGAGTCCTAAATATTAATATAAGCAAAATGTCTTCATTAACTGTCTGAAATATTCTAAACTAAACTTTTACTAATTAAAAAAACTAACTAGGTATTGTGTTTAAAAGTATTAACTTCGAACACCACAATTAGAATAAATTACTAAAAATTCGTAATGTAAGTTAAAATTAAAGTGTTGTAAGTTGAAACATTTGAGTGAAATTTACTATACAATTGAGTGAAAATGACTTTTAGTTTGTTTTGTGTATTTCCCTTTGAAATATTACATTCAAATAATGCCCCAAACTTGATATAATACGCCTCTATTCTTTTATGCTACCAAAACTACTCACGTATTATAAATATAGTATGTTTAAAATTAGATTTAAAAGATCAGATTTAAGAAATCACTCAAATTTATGTAAAATATATATTTTATTTAAAAATTGTGTCAATGGGTTTAATGAAAAGTTAATTCAAGTGTTGTCATCAAATTGTAGTATTCAAGTACAAATATCATAGGAAGTATTTAATAGCAAATATTTCATTTTGTTTAAATATAAACCTGCACCTTGAACACTCAGACTCTGATTGAGTGATTTTACTCTATCTATAATTTTACTCAAATGTGCCAGTTGGTAAATAAAGCGTTGAAGAATATTACAAATAATCAAACAACTAATAACAATAGTTTATATTTTATCTTAGTAGGTACAACGTTTCATAATATGTATTTTTTTTTTAATATTTGCTTTCACAGATGTAATTATTTGATAATAACATTTTTTAGATCATATTATTTACATTATATACAAGCAGAAGTTATACAATGATACGAAAAAATGGAAATTTTTCCACTGAAGAAAATTATTATATTTTTCAATAAAGAGAGAAAAGAAAAATGGAAAATATGAAAATGAAAATGAAAAAAAACTAATAATAATATAATAAATTTAATTTAATAAAATAACACGAGTACAAAATTAATATACATAATATGAAAATAAGTATATAATATTTAGATATCATTTTTATATTATTTTTCAAAAAAGGACATCAACTTTATATGTATGTATATGTATATATAATTTATAGATAAATAATGTAGAAATGAAATTATATGAAGTAATAATTTAGAAATATGTAAAATATAACAAACAAATAAACCACGACCCCCAAAAAAAAAGAATGATGAAACTTTAATAAGTTCACAAGTTTTTTTTTTAATATTTAACACAATCCTAGAAACTTAAATCATCATAATATTTAATGACAGAATAATGAAAGTTTTATAACACTCTTGAATTGAGTAATTTATTACACTCTTATTTTATGTTAAAGGAGACCGTTTTGGTACGTTTTAAATAAGGTTTTAAAAATATGAAATTTATCAAGAAATTAAAATTTTACAACAATGTCTATTTTTGCATATTATTATTAACATCACCTGGCACCGAAGCGAGTTTTAGCACTTATTCTTTAGACCGTCCACATTTACACATATTATTTAGGACGTCCAAATTTGAGATTATCTGTATAATTCAGTACCATTTAGTTATACTCAATTTTAGTTTTTTTTTTTTTTTTAATGGGGAACATGGCAAATCATCGAAAGGGCGAGACTTTGACGAATACTAAAACCTTGCTATTTTAAAATCATACTTTAGGTTGGGAGCATGGGTTGACACAAATTTACAGTTTGGTTTTCAGGATAAGATCAAGGAAAAATTTCAAAAATTTTGGAAAATTTTGGAAATTTTGGGAAGATTGGGAAATCTAAAAATAAGAGTACCATGAGTAATATCATCTACCAATTACTAATCTTTATTATCAATCCACTAGTGGGTATTAGCGGTCATATGTCCTTGAATTTTTGGCTTCTGTATTAATTTTGATCGAACACTATGTGTATCAAATCATCAACATTTAATACAACTTATTGTCGATTACTGCATATTTAAGAACTTCAATATTTGTCACACGATCTACACACGAAATTATCAGTGTTCTTTTATAGAGCCACATTTCAAAGTTTTCCAATTTGTTCATAGGGGTTCAATTTTAATTTAGTAATAGCTTTAGCTTAGTATAATTGAATTGATCACAATAATTAAGTTTGAGGCTAAAAATTGATTACTTTGAAATATTATGAAACAGATATGGTGTTCCATGAAAATAGATTGAGTGGAAATATTATAGTCTGAATTATTTGGGAAGTTTAATTCAAAATTATATCAGTTTCAATTGAGTGAAACTTTAATTTCAAGCTAAAGTAAGAATACTTTATACATTATAGTTTAAGTCCATAGCTTTAGCCCAGAACTAATGTACTTTATACATTATAGTTTAAGTCCATAGCTTTAGTCCAGAAACCTATCTTTTTAAATTTCATATGGGCTCGGTTTTTTCTAATAACAACGGATCAAAGAATTTCTCTTCTGGTTTTGATTATTTTCCATGATAAAACACCAAATATGATCTTCCACACTTTCCTCAAATTTGCTTAGCCATTCATTAAAAACGCTACTTGCTTTCTTAACTGTTACTACTTCAGCTTTTAGCATTCAAAAGTTTCATATTACTCCAATTCCAAATTTTTCAAAGCCTTCAAAAATTTCATATTTCATTTAGAACTAGAAAACCCTTCCCAAAATTTTAAAATTCAATAATATTGAATATCATTCAAATCATTTTCATTTTTTATAAAAAACAAAAAACCAAAATTCAATTTCAAAAAGTCGCGGTTTCTTATATAAATTTGATAATATTTACTTTTTTTCATTTATAATTTTACTTTGAAAATTTAAAAAAAAATTAAATTTCACAAAAACTTTGTTTTTAAAATTAATTTTGTCTGAAGATACCCAATATTTACATATTGTTGGTTTTCATCATATTGGAACAATGTTTCCACGTTTTGATTAATAATTCAAGATACAAAAAATGAATAACCAAAAAACAAAAACTACAAAAATTCAAAATTAATTTTGTGTGCATGTTTTCGCGGTATTTTACAACTTTTAAAATAAATTTTAAGTTAAAATATTTCAAAGAAAGCGAATCAAAAGCCAAAAATATAAATGTACAACTAAAGTATGAGAAAATTACAAATTATTAAACTCAATTAACTTTTTTTCAAAACTTAAATGAATTTTTTTGGAAATTAATTTTGTGAACTTTTTTAAACTTGAATACATAAAATAAACAAGTGAGGGAGAAAAACCAAGGGTTTTTAAAAAGCGCATTTTCAAAATTATATACGGTTCTTACTGAGTATTTTATCATTTATTTTTATAAAAATATATAATATTATGATAATATTATAATTTAGTTATTTCATTAATTTATTAATTATATGACTAATAGTGAAATACTTAGAATATAACCCCAATGCACTCAAGAAAACCTGTTAATACCTGTTAAGTTACTATTTTAAAAGTACATAAAAGTTTCAATTTTGAAGACCTAGTAGCCCTTCAATGGGGAAGGTTCCCAAATTTTAGTTTAACAAACTTATGATGGATCTGCCCACCCCCCTTCTGTCCTCATACTTCCATTTTTTTCGGTTCTAGGAAATCAATTTTGAGCTCCAACAAAATTTGGAATTTTACCTAGAATTTTATTATCTAACCAAAAATGGTTAAGACTGAGACACAATTTCTTCAATTTAAAGAGACCCTTCAATTTTAAAGAGTTGAAATATGCTGCAGCTGTGAATTTTGTATATTTGTAAAAAAAAAATTTGAACAGGTGTTAAAGTTAAAGGTGGTTGAGTTTTGCGTAATTGTAAATTTTAGTACCGTATGGCAACCCTACATATTTGCCTTTTAAAAATTATAAAGTTTATAAAACCAACCATCTTTTGCCGTTTTCAGATTGAAAATACACTTAACTGAATTCTTGTTATAACAATTTAAAAATAGGGCTTTTTCCAACTTTGGGGGTCTGTAAAAACTGAAACACAAACGCAATGTAATTTTCCAAAAAAGTTCAAAACAGTTCAGAAATTTTCTTAAAAATTGAAATATGTTTCGAAAACTGAATTTGTGGTAATTTTATTATCAAAGCTAATTAAAAGCAAATCGAATTGAATAATTTTATTGTTTTCAAAACGAGGCTCGAATATAAATATTATAGTGCTATCAGTTTATATTTTAAAGTTATAATATAAAGTTCACATCAACTATAAAATTCTGAAATATCTAAGTCCAACGAAATCTCCATGATACAAAGTTTCAAATCTAAAAATTCTAAAAAATTTATCATCTCAACAATTTTTTTAATTAAAAAAGTTTTGATTGATAACTCACTAATGGAGTCTTGAAAATCAAAGTACATTTTCGTAAAATTTCTTATATAAGTAGTAAGAATCAATTAAAGTTTAATCAGAAGTTTGCTTATGCAATGCAATACTACAGCCCTACTGAAGAGTTCAAGAGTATTATAGAATCAAACACTCTTAAAATATTTTTACATTATGTTAAAGCAAATAAAAGATTCAATATTTGATTTCAAATTTAGATTTTGAATCATTTGTTCAAGGGCGGTTTAGATATGATAACCTCCAATATTTTAAAAGTTCTACGATTGAAACTTGAATTATGCACGCAACAGAGTTATACAGCTTTTCCATTGTATATTTTTTGTTTAGATTTAAATTATTTTTTCGAAATTTGAAATACGATCATCTGCTCCATCAACCCTTATCTTAATTATAAGGGTCATTAAATCTAAAAAAGCAGTCCTTTGTATCTTTAAAAACTTTTTCAATAAGAAAATTTACATTTCCAATTAAATAAAAAATTTAGACTCGAATTTCGAAAATGCTTCGAAAATTTCGGTATATGTGCTCTTATATATGCGTAACATGAATAATTAAAATTCAATTAGCAAAAGACCCACATAAGTGAGCATACTTACATTTATTAATTAAATCAATTAAATCGTACCTTCCATTTTTACTTTGGAAATCTAGTAGACCCACATTTTACAAATATTTTAAAAATTTACATGCATTAAATGGGCATGTACTAACCCTAAATGTTAATAGGGTCCCTGCTTAAAAGGCTTCTTCTATTTCCCATTAGATTTTATTTCCACATGCTATTAAAATCCTTAATTCTACGCCAGCTAAGGATTTTAGATTTCTCTAAAGTAAAATAATATTCAAAAAAATTTTTAATACTAAACTTCCGAATAAGGACCTTCCAAAAATAAAATTATAGTCCATCTATTCTCAAAAAATTTTAAAGTCATTATTATTATTTTATAATATGTATTCAAGTTAATAATAATTACACCATCCCATTATTAAATATAAGGAAAACTTTGTTCTTTCTATTTTCCATACCCACCTCCGTCCCTGCCTTCTCTTCTTTTCCTAATAAAATTTTTTTTTAGAAAAATATATTTTTTCCAACACGTGGAAATGAATTAAAAAAAAAAAAAAAATAAAAATAAAAAAATTTCTTAATAGAGACTATTGAATTTTCCCAAGAAATAAAAGTATCTATCTCTATTAAAATAACATAAAAATTTATAATAATATTTAAACATTATGTCGTATTTAAAATATATATATACATATATATATACCTACAGTAGAATATAAAATAGAATACCAGAGGCTTACCTTTAATAAAATTTTCACATAAAATTCTATTTTAATACAAAAGAAATAACGGTTTATTATCAAAAAATATGTTTCAGTATTAGAATATTGAACATTAAAAGATAATAATAGGCAAATAAGGCTAAAAAAAAAAAAAAACAAAAACAAAAAAAATACAAAAAAGGCGCAACAAATTTTCCCACCTGATGTATAATAAAATAATAACACAATTATCACGTACTTTTAAAAGTCAAAATCTTTAACTGAAAACTTTGTTTAAAAGTTTTTCTTGTTTTTTTTTTTATGATTTTTGTTGTAACTGTAAATTTTTATACCGGAAATATTAACTGTATTCATAACTACCGGTTTCATATATTATTTTACAGTTACTAATCTTTTTTTTTTGTTTTTTTTTTACATAAATACGAGTACACACTAAATAAATCCATTTCTTTATATTTAATGTTTAACTTCGTGTATGTGTGTGTGTGTATATGAATGAATAAGTATGTGGTAGTACAAACTATGTATAGGCCTTAAAAATAATATAATAAAGAATAAGAAAAAAAGGACATAAGAAATAATTTTTTTTTGCTGAGTCACGTATAGATGGTTTTTTTGTTTTTTTTTTTTTAATTCTGTGCTGTGTTCCCAACTGCCTTCTGCTCCCCCCCTCCCCTCTTATAGAAATAGATCTGTACAAAATAGATATCCAACCCAGTTCTATAGAAGAAATAGATCTGTACAAAATGTTAAGAAACTCAAACCCTACTCTTAGTTAGAAACAAAATAAAAATAATAACAAAAAAAAAAATTAACAAAATGTGTATATTATCCTTCCAAAGGATATAATCTTAAGTTTTGTAATAAGAAGTAACCAAGAAAAAAAATGGTTGTAGTTGTTTAAATTTGTTTGTATTTAAGTTTGTTGTTTTTTGTGTTTATTTTTTTTTTTTAAGTTAATATTAGAGAGCAAGCTGTTAGAGATTATAAATTCTATCATCTTCTAGGTTAAATATTCAAAATCCTGCTTACTGTTCTGAATACCAAAAAAAAAAAGAGCAGAAAAACAAATAAGGAGTGAGTAAGACAGAAACTAATGTTGAAAGATAAACAAATATTTCATTGTTATAATGTTTTTGGGATAGAAATTCATTTTTATAAGTTTGGAGTGTTCGTCTGTCACTCGGTTTGTTTTGGGATCATGTGTATTTAATTTTATTTAGTTTCAGTGATCTGATAGCTCAGTGATTAAAGTTGAGGCTTAAATCTCGGGTTTAAACCCAGGTCGGATTATATCTCATAAAAATAATATGTGTATAATATAATAATTTAATAAGAGTCTAAATGCTAATTAGCAAAGGACTATTATAATATCAGGCAATATTTACTATTATCTGGTAATAAATTAGATTCAACGAATCTTTTAGAGCTATAATGGCTAGGAAAACTAGGTCTTTTAAGGGAAATGGATGGATGTACAATTACGAACTATTAAGTGTCACAGATTTCCAAATATAAATAGTCTAAATTAATGATAGTTTAAATCTTACTATAGCATATGTACTCTTACCTTTTTATTTAAATTTTTATAAAAATTTGAAAATTCTTCGAAGTTGCTATTTCATTGAATAAATCTTTATGTTGAGATAAATTTATAGTCTGTAACTAGAATCAGAGATTATTTAAAAATTAAATTTGAGACTCTTCTTACCTTAACCAATATTTAAAAATATACCTAATGCAATACAAAAGCGTCTTGATAAGAGACCAAGAAGAACCAATTAATAAAGCTTTCGTTCAAAACTCTAGTAGCTCTCCTTGTATGCAAGCAGTATAGAGCTTCCAAGTTGCGCGATCTAACTCTATTTCGGGCTGTATATTTGACTTCTGGCCAATGTTTTTCTTTTTTTTGTACTTATTGTAAAACCTGCAACTTTTCTATAAGGTGCTCGATTCACTACCACGCAGGAGTCGATATTTCTATTTTATTTTCATATATTTTGGTTTTTCTTGTCCTGTCTATTTGTGTAAATATTTTTCATAGTCTGCGGAAATCTGTTCTTGTCAGGATTTTTTTTCAAATATGCTTCCCAGGTAATTGAGTTTTCCACGTCTTCTATTGGTGAGTTTCCAATTGTGATGCCATTTGTGTTTGTTTTATTTATTGTAATCACTTTTATTTTACTCATATTTATTTAAAACTTCACTTCTCCTGTATATTCTTTCAGTCTATTAAATTTGTTATTGAAGCTTGTTTAATATCCTATAAATGATGATACTTAACTTGTGTTAATGAATCTTCTTAATTAATACTCAACGCTCATTTTATTCTTTAACTATTGACTCCGACTAAGCATCTGCCTACCAATGATTTCAAACATCACTTAAGACTTCACAAAGTCAATACAATTGATTCGCACTTATCTCAAAACTGTACTTCTAAATGTTTTTAATCCTGCCTAATGTTTTTAGAACCGGTTCTTTTACATTGAGGGCAACTTAAAAGAAAGTCGACGCATTCTATCCGCAATTATTACAAATATTCTTATTAATTCTAGTTTCAAAATCATCTTAATTTCAATTATGCAATTCACTCTAGTATTCCTATTTTTGTATTATAAATCTTTGAAACAAACCCGCAATGTGTGAATTTTTCTATTTAACTTGACAATCCAATATTTTATTGTAATTAATAATTTATTTTATGCAATTTCCTTTAACGATTTTGTATTCTCTTATTCCTAAGCAGGGATTCAAAAAATCCTATAAAGTGAGTGGTATAGAAAAGGATAACTAAATCTACAAATTATTGTAATCATATTTTTCCTATTTCCTATTTTTGCTTTTTGTTGAAAAACTTAAACAATGTGATTAACTTTGCTTTTTAGTATCTAAATAGTGTCTACGTTCTTAAAAATTTTCTATTTCCCCTTCTTCGTCATTATTTCCAGGAAAAACAAGAAAACCAATGTCAAGAGGAAACCAATGTACAAGCTAAAAGAGGAAATAATCAAATGTACTTTGTATACTCGTATAATTTGTGGTAAAATGTTATTTTCATAAACATGATGTTCCTAAAAATTATATTTAGTTTTTCCTATAACATTAAAATCAGGGGTTCAGAACGAAACGATATTGGAGCAAAATTCGATATTGGAAACGATATTGGAGCAAAGTATAATTTGTGGTAAAATGTTATTTTCATAAAGATGATGTTCCTAAAAATTATATTTAGCTTTTCCAATAACATTAAAATCAGGGGTTCGGAACGAAACGATATTGGAGCAAAATTCAATCGTTCTGTAACATTTCGTTCTCTACGAAGCAAAAAACTAATTTTGATCCGAAGAACGAATTATAAAGTTTGCTTTGGAACCACTCAGATTTGAAATTGAAATAAATTTCCCAATATACGAGGGAACCAAAAGTCGGTCTTACTTGATTTAAAAAACCTAGTCCCCGATTAGCAACCACTAAAAAGGGGAAAACGGGCTTAAGAGACATAGTTTTTCTAAAAAGTCGGTGATTACCTTTTCTAAATTCGGTCAGTCCGGCCACTGACTGTAAAAGCTTAAGGTGCTTAAATTTCACCGGAACTTTACCACTTGATTTTTTGTGATTACAGTTCCACATATTTAATTCAAAGCTCCGGAACGATATTTTAAATCGAAGCAATTTTTTTCCGAAAAAAATTTCGTTCCGGAACTTTTCATTATTATTTAGTTTCGTTCCGTACCCCTGATTAAAATATTATAAAAGTATAACTAATGTTAGGGATATTTGTGGGTTTAAAATCTGTGGGTAAAATATAGTGAGCCTTTTTCAGCATAACAATATTATGAACTTGAATGAATTAATAAATATATCAAAATGTTAAAAAAAGGGGTGAGGTTGCAACATTAACATAAGCAAAATAAAACACATAGCAAAGAGTAATTGAAGAAAATAAATGCCCAGTAAGGAAGTTACCAGCAGGTCAAAAAAGATGTGAGCAGTATATATAGGCAAATGTTTTTGATGATAGGTCTATTTTCTTAAAAATTCTATAGTGGTTATAGGGTGGTTTCTTTGTTTTTCTATTGTAATTTTGTTATATTTGTGTTGTTGTTGTTTTTTGGGGTAAAAACGTGAGATGATTTAGGTCAATTAAATAGAAATTTTCTATTCTATAACATCATTATAAAACAAACAACTTTGTTAAAATTATTTTGAGGTTTGATTCTATGGAAGATTTTAGAAGAAGGGAATTGTTTTTTGGAATAACAAATACTTTGGTAATGGGTATGTTTTGTATAAGAAATTAAAACTCTTGGTTTCGTTGCTAATGATATTAGTTGAAACATTTTCTAAGTCATTGTTAAATTTCTTATATTTTAATTTTTTTTTTGGGGAATTTATTGGGAGATTTTCGGCACTTCTCTTTAATTTTAAAATTTTAATTTTATGAATCATTATGTTAAGAAGAAAATGTTTATTGTTCGTGGTTGTAGAGATTTAAATGATTCAATTAAAGTTTTAAAATTATTTAAGATGTGTGAAATTATTTAAAAACTTACACTTGTATTGAGTAGAGCTCCTCTAACTTAAAATGGATCACCAAATAAAATTGTAAGATACCAGTTGAGATTTTCTATTATGATAAGACAGATTGGAGTAAATTCAGAATTTTTTAACCTCAATATCTGGTTTTTAGTGAAAATTTTCCCATAATAGTTGAAACTATAGTTTGCCCTAAAAGCATATATGTTGCTTACGATAGGTTTAAAATATTGGAATTCCTCTTAGAGGTATTATAAGTCGATACGGTACTATATACAAATCGAAAAATACTCATTAGTATACAATCCTTTATTTCTATAAATATGCAACCAATTCCAGATTAAATATAAAATTATTAACATTGTAACTTTGAAATATTTTATGAACTTTTGTCTAATATCGGATAGAGTAGTTCAATTACTTCAGAGGTCCGAATTTTTAGATAAACTCATTGTATTATATGGAACAGTTAACCCATATAAATTGACCGTATAATAACTTTTCCAACATCACTCCGTTATTAACTTTAAGGGTTTAGTTTAAAATTCCGGATTAGTAAATCTCGTTTTCAGAAAATCCCCTTAGTAGAACATGCCGTTTTCAGAAAATCTCGTTTTCAGAAAATCTCGTTTTCAGAAAATCTCCTTTTTCGAAAATCTCGTTTTTTTTATATTCTGATTTTGTATTCAACTCTAAAATTTTAAAAACGAAAATTTCCAATTTGAGATTTTTTCTGAAAAACAAGATTCTAAAAAAAGATTCAGTAAATCGAGATTATGGAACTTGCTCCTTCTTCCAAGATTGATATATCAAATCAGACATTTCTAGTAAACTAAAGTTTATTATTCAATATTAAAAATGGTTTTAAAATAGGCTTGATCCACTTAAAGAAAACCTGTAAAAGATCATGTACCTTAATGTCTCTTGTCAAGGATTCTTCATTTGTATGTCGTCCTTTAATTAAAGTGTTTAATTTTCTTTTTTGAAACTGAACTCTTTTATTCAATATTTTATAGTGTATATTTAAATAAATTATTCAATTCAATTCAAAACACTTGAAATACTTTAATAAATTAAATTTTATAATAAAATAATTAAATTTTAATAAAAGCCCAATTAATAATCAAAAAATCTTATATATATTAAATTTTATTGAAGAATTTTCCTAAGGATATTCTTTGTTTATACAAAAAATTTAATTATTTAAGAGTCATAATCAAAATAAAATACATGCATATGTATATAATTTTTAGTTAATTTTCAATATCAATTTAATATACACTTGAAATAATTATAAAATAATTTTAAATACAAAATAACAAAATCAAAATTAAAACACTTATTTATATATGCATAAAGTTTATTTAAAATTTTGAGCCTAAAAAATCAATTATACAAAATATTTAATAAATATATCGAATTAATTGCTTCAGATATATATATCCAATTAATTAATAGTTGAATAATATTTTTTTCTAATGATATTTTAAAAAAAATTTTTTTTTTATTTTTTAAATTTATATTTTTAAATTCTTTGGGTTTTAATTTTTGTCTTTATTACCATTATCTTCCTCTGGGTTTTCCTATATATATTTTCATTTATTCCAACAAGATATTTTGTTTTTCCAAAGGCTTTTCTTTTAATTAATTTTATATAGCAAAATTTTCAATTTAAAATTTTCCAAAATGAAAATTAATTATTTAAAATTTAAACAATAAATAAATTTTAAGTACATGTTCTATATGAGTACATATTAAAGTGCTATTTATTATTTTTTTTTTATATAATATTTATATATTTATACTTGAAAATTAAATAAACTTTATAGTATAGAGTACCATTTTTCAATTGAATGTAAATGTAAGTTTTTTTTTTTTTTACATTAACATAATTAATAAATGTTGTTGACTAAATGTACATTGAACTCTTGTTAAGAATACTATGGTAGAATAACAAATTAATTTTTATATTAGGTCTTACTGACTTAATTACTTACATGGGTCTAACAGATTTTAAGATTTTCACTTCAAGAGATTGTCTAAGGGATAAAAATAAGGATGATATACTCTTTTCACATGAACTTGGTCCTTTTACAAATACAAATAGTCCTGGATTGTTGAAATAAATTGGCCTTAATCAGACTCGATTCTTAGCATCAAGTTGACGCAACAAGATATTTGGTAAAAGGTCCTCACTAATTTCATAGTGGAACTTGAATACAATAAGAAAAATAAAAAAGTCCAACTATTTAATCTAACCTAAAAAATAGTCCCGAAAAATTTAAATTCGAAAGAATTGGAAACTAGATTTCTAAAATCATGTCAGATAGACTTCTGGGTCCAAAGATACAGGATCGTTTTAAAAAAAATATACCAAATTGATTTGAAGAAAGCCCAAATTTCATTTGAACTTTTGCGATCAATCTAAATTCCAATAGCACTAAATTTGTTTGTAAAGAGGCCAAGTTCATGTGAAAAGAGTATATATCGCATATTCGAGTTTTTATACGAAACTTATTATGCTTCGAGTTCCTGTTAGTTTAGAATTAGTGATATACTAACGACTGATACATGTGTACAAGCTTTTCCCCCATGCAAAAATTCATATTTTGTATCTGTTATTAGTAGTAGTAATATTAGTAACCTAGTTTGAGGTCCTACTTCTCTGTTAAACTACATCAAGTTTGAGAAGTTTTGCTAAAAATCTGTCTTAAAATTAATTTTTAAGAAAAGCTTGCTTGCAACTAATTTTTTTCCCCCAGGATTTTGTTTATTTTAGAGACTTTCAAGGATTTCACGAATCTCTAAACTTATTATGTAGGTATCATCAATATTTTTAGTTTTTGATAATTCGACAGGGGAGAGCTATCCAGTAAAGCTTAGTTACTTTGTTTTATTTTATTAAATATAAGTACTAAGATAATATATTGTATTTAAGACCAATTCAAATCACTTTAAAAGTTCTTCTAATCAAATTTAGATTAAACTCCTTCGTTCTAATGGGATTGCATTCTTATTAGTTAATTCTCAATTTAATTTCATCTATTATCAAATTTTTTCGAACATACTTATACTACTATATATTTAATATACTTTTAATACTTAATATTTATTAAGCTTTTTCACTAAATATCTTATATTTTCAATAAATACAATTCTATTTTTTTTTATATTGTAATAATTTTGTATTTGAGTTGTATTGCATTCTAAACCTATGAGTTATATTATTCAATTAAATTATTTGTTTATATTGTTAAATTAATGTAGTATATATTAAGGTATATAGTTATTGATTTATTGATTAAGCCATTAATTTGAACCCAATGGCGAATGGCAGCTGAGTCGAATCACCAACCAGATAAAAGTTTTCCCGAGCCTTTCGCATGACTTTTACAACCATGCCAGCCAGCCCAGATTTTTTTATTTCAAAATATTTAAATTAAAATTTAAAAAATTTTAAGTTGAATTTAGTCTCTAGAAATCATATAATTATTATATCAACACTTTTGTTAAATTTAAATCATCGATTGCTCTTATCATATGTAACAAATCCTTACCTAAAACAAATATATATATATTTTATTAAATTACTTTGTACATTTAAAAATATAAATAGTATTTTTGAAAACGATACTTAAGTAAAGTTTTTCTACAGACACAAGAGACCATATTAAGTACATTTTAAATTTATTCATTTTTTTCATTTTTAACTTGTAATTAAATTAAAAAAAAAATATAAAATGTATAGACAAGTTTCATTTTATATACTTGCATTACTTGTATTTATGTAATGAATACTATTATTTAATTGTTCTAGTTTTTATAGTATAGAATAGTATGCAATAGTATGTTAAATAAACTATAAATATATATATATATATATATATATATATATATATATATATATACATGTATATATAGACATTTGTTAAGAATATAATATGTATATATTTCCTCATAATACAAGTGTATAAAAAAATTTACTTGTAGTATCTTAGAACTCTTTTAATTTTATTTTTTTTAAAATTTTATTAATTCAAATCTCGTCAAAATAAAAAAAAAAAACAACAAAAACAAAAAAAATTCAATATGCAAAATGTTTTTTTAAAAAAAATTTCACTTAAAAATGCTAATGTTAAAGATATGCCGAACACCAGCATATCAAATTATAACATTAATTTTTCAACATCATGATTATTATATACATTTTAAGGATTATAATATTCTATTCACAATAGAGTTTGTTTGTTTGTGTTGTGTATTCTTTGTTTACAGTAACGGTATATATTTTGACATTAAGTGTAACAGTTTTGTTTAAAAATGTTTATTTAAAAGAACAATAGAAAAATTTTGATTTTCTTCTATATTCAACTTCCTTAAAAATTGTGAAAATTCGAGAAAAAATTTCATTTATCCTTTAAAATATCCTTTTATAAAGAAAAAAAGAGCAGAAAAAAATTCCTTGAAATATATCTGGTATGCAAATCAACATTTATTTAAAAATACAAAAAAAAAAAAAAAACAAAATAAAAATTATAAACAATTCACATATAAAAAAATAAAAAAAGAATTAAATAATAGGAAAAATCTGTTTGTAATTTTATTTTTTGTTATTTTGTTTTTATTTTTTAAATTGGTCCTTTGCTTCCATTTTTAGAAAGACTTAATAGTAATGTTTTACAATGTTGCTTTGATAAAGAGTAAGCAATAGTAGATGCAGTGGTGAAATACCAAATGGTATGCAAAAATTTTTTAATTGAAGACACTGATGAAGTTTACAATGAATGTAGTTATAATAACTTAACATGTAGTACTTAAAATGCGTTTAATGAAACTTCTGGAACTTCAAATATGTTTTAGAATATATTTATGTGTGTTAGTTTGTCACATTTACGAATAAAGTTTTTGATAATTATATTTTAACTTTTATGTAAGAATATCTAATATTTGAAACTGCTGAAGATTAAAAGAGTATAAAATGCAAATCTAATTTATAAGTCACGCTTTGAAACACATTTGAACTTAAATAGCCCTAATTTTTTTCAATAAAACCTCTTATAGTTAAAATTGTTGTTGTAATATACTTACATTAATACACAGAGCAAGGCCCAAATAACTAACTCCTGGCTTTGATTTAATTTTAAGAAAAAGTCTGCTGCTAAAAGTCGAATATTTTAATACCATAGGTTTAATTTTAAGTTTCTTTTATTTCATTAGAAAAATTGAGAACCTAATTAGGAAGCAGAAGTTAAAATAAAACCGGGGCTCCATAATACAGATATTTAAAAAATTGGGCTTAAAAATCGGTATCGCCGAAAAATTACCTAAGGAAACGTTTGATTAACACTCAGCCCTTTTTAAGTAAAATATAATATATAATAAATTTTCTTTTAAGTTTTCTTTTATTTCATTGGAAAAAACGAGAACTTTATAAGGAAGTAGAAGTTACAATAAAATGGGGGCTTCAAAATTCAAATATTTTAAAAATTGGGATCAAAAATTGGTATTGCCGAAAAATTACCTAAAAAATGTTTAATTACACTTAGCTCCTTTTAAGTAAAATATAATATGAAATATGATGAAACCCCATATATTAAACTCATTCGGCTCTGGAATAACCACTATGCATTTCGAAATTAGTTTCCGAAACTTCTCCCGGGTTATCATTACATTAACTAAGAAATTAGAATTGGATAATTGGGATATGAAAAAAGTATTTTTAAAAAGAAGTTATGCACAATTCAGATATAAATATAATATTAAACTGGCTCCTTTTATCAGTTCTCAACCCCTGACAATTTGTTTATCTTATAACATGACATTTGTAAATCTTGGGTAAAATAAAAAAATTTTTAATTTTTATTTTTATTCTTTTATCCTTTTTTTTGTTTTTTTTTTTTATTTTTTCAATTTTACTTTTCTTGTCACGTTAAAGGGTTGATTTGTAACTTTGTTAGTTGTAACTTTTTGGCCATTTGTATGATTATGTTGTGGTAACATAAACTCAAAAACAAAAACAACAAAAAATAAAAACAAGGATAATGGGTGTGAGAAAATCAGTTAAAATAACGATTGTAAATATTTTGTAAGTTTATGAATTTTTATATACAAGATCCAAATTTGAAGGAGGAAACAAATTTAAATTAAAGGATGTATGTAATAAGGACAACTTATATTCATTTAAAATATTTTTAATTTTTTTTCTATTAAAATATTCTCTTATATATATATATATATATATATATATATATATTTTTTTCTTAAATATTATTATTAAGGATTAAATGAGAGAAAAATTGCTGATGTCATGCATAATTAAGAATATGAAGGACGTTAAAATAATTTCTTCAAAGTTTTGTTCTCTTAAATACGCATTATGTATATGTATTTATGATGATATTGTATTATCCTTTATATTCAAAGGCTCTTATAAATAAAAACAAAAAACAAAACATATTATGAAACTAATGATGGTCAAGAATATGAAACAAATTAGAATTTTGTATATGAATATTCGAATTAAGGAAATAAAGTGACCATATAAGATAATATAATCAGAGCTGCAGAGTGCATTTAAAACAATTAAAGGCGAAAAAACTCGAATCTATCATTTTTAAAAATTTAAAACAAGATATTATTAGCTTATATTATGTTTTTTGAGTTAGAAAGACTCATTCTATTAGTTCTTAAGTTCTTATAAGTTCTTAACAATATTTTTTACTGTAACAATTGTCTAAAGTTTTTGTTAGTACGCAATGTAACACTCTAACTTTTATTTTCAACATTCTAACTTCTAAACTAAAAATTTTTTATCTAACTCACCTTTCCATTTGTCGAAAAAAGGGTTTTTAAAGAATAAGCATCTGTACTGTACTAAAAATGACAAGTGGAAGCCGGTGAGTTTTGATTATAGTTCAACTTTGTGTTTAAAAAAATTGGAAAAAAATTCATATTTTCAGATTTTTTGAAATAATCAATGTTTTGGATTATTTTGAATAGTAAAATGTTTACAAAATGTCTTTTATAATTAATTAATTACCATTAAATGGTCACCTTCTTTAAAGTCAAATCTTTTTAAAGATTTTAAGTCCCATTAAAATGCAACTGGTCACTTTAAAATAGAAAAAAAATTTTATAAAATCATAGAATTCTCGATATATTAAGTTTTCATTTATATACTGTACATCCTTTCGACAATTGTTCAGATTCTTTTTTGCCGAATCTACACAAATTACATAATTTAATACTTACATAATATAAGTAACAAAACATAATTAAATAAATTATAAATATATATAATTTTCAATATAATTTATTTTAATTTTTTTTCTTATTTTATTGTTCATATAATTTATTTTATTAAAGTAATAATTTTAAAGCTTTATAATTAAAGTAATGTCTTGTTCTTATGTGTGTGTATCTTTAGATAAAAAATGAAAGTAAGTGATCCTTTGGTTAAAATAAAATTTGGTTAAAAAAATAAAGTAAAATGAAATTACTTTTCGTAAAATGTTCTAATTTTAAAAGTTATTATAAAACATGCATTAGAGAAAATGGAAATGAAAATATTTTAAGATTTAGATAGAAGACTAATTTAATTTTGAATTCCTTCAGTTATTTTTAGAAAAGCTTACCTATTGTCAAATTGAAATATTAAAATAAAGGATAATAAATATATTTTAAAATTCTAATATTTGGGACAATATTAAGTAATTGAATCTTTGCGAATCCATTTCTTTTTTTTTAGAATTTTTGTTTTTGGAAAACTCATAATGAAAATCTTGAAAGCATTCCATAATCCCGGTTTACTAGATCCTTTTTTAAAAATCACGCTTTTTTTTAAATATCTCGGGTTGGGTCTGAAATCTCGTTTTCACAAAATCTCGTTTTAGAAAATCTTATTTAGAAAATCTCGTTTTTAGAAAATCTCGTTTTAGAAATCTTGTTTTTAGAAAATCCCTTTTTTTATATTCTGAAAGAAGCTGATAATTCTATCTGATAATTGCTGATAATTGTATCCAAAACAAAAATCCTTAAAAACCAGATTTTTCAATTAAAAAAGAGATTTTCTTAAAAAGCGAGATTTTCTAAAGAAGATTTTCTAAAACGAGATTTTGTGAAAACGAGATTTCAGACCCAACCCGAGATATTTAAAAAAAAGCGTGATTTTTAAAAAAGGATCTAGTAAACCGAGATTATGGAATGCTTTCAAGATTTTCATAATATTCAAAAAAAAGATTAACCGAGATTATGGAACGCTCCCAATATCTCATATTAAAAAATCTCGTTTAGAAAATCTCGTTTTTAGAAAACCTCGTTTTTTATTGAAAAATCTCGCTTTTTTAAAAAATTTGGGTGTGAAGCTATCTTCAGTTTTAATTTCGACTGGAAGGTCTGACATACATAAACTATTTCTAAAATAAATACCAATACTTTAAAAAAAATACTCTTTTTACTAACTATAAACAAAAAGATTAACTTAAAATTTTTTGTACGAAATTCCACAATTTGAAAAATCGTATAAAATAATAAACCAATAAATTCAATTCGTACAAAGACATTTTTCGAAATATATTATAGTTATTTTAAGGAAAGACTTTTACAATTTTTTTTGTAAAATCTTTTAGAATGAAATTCGATTGCACCAAGATTTACATCTAAAGATAATAAACAGAAAAATAAGTTTTAAATTCGAAGGACCAAAAACAGATAATTCAATGAAAATTATTAGACAAGATTAAAAAATCTTTTGATTTAAAATTATTGGGATTTTTTTTTAATGTTTAACTTTGAATTACAATGTTTGATTCTTACTTCAGAAATTTATCTGGGAAATCTAGAAATGGAATCTTTTTAGCCAAATGTAATTCGATAAATCATAGAAACTTATAATGTATACTATCTTTTGCTTTAACTCTAATTCTACAATACTGTTTCTATTAGAAGAATGTGTCCTTTGTATTTGAGAAATAAAAAAAGTAAAAGTGCATGAGTTTAAATTTAAAATTTAAAGTAAAGTTGAGAACTACAATTTAAAGTTGAGAACTATAACGGATGCAGTTTTTATATTGGCGCTTATCGGGACTAGCAACTGTCAACCAATTGACTATTGAAAAAATTATTCAATTGTCTATTAATTTTTCTATTGTGAATAGTTGTTAAATTGACGTTTATGACTTTTGTTTCTTTTTTAAGTTAAAAAAGAAAAAGCATTATTAGTGTGTACAAAAAAATTACCAAAAACAAAAGAAAAATTATTAATAACAAATTTTTATTAAATACTTACATTTTATAGAAAAAATAAACCATCTGATTATAATTCATATACCATGAATCTTTACCCTGCAAAATAAAACTATCTAACTGCTTTTTCTATTAACATTTTAATTTCAGATTTAAATACGGGAGTTCCCCAATTTAAAACTGAAAATAGTATTACTGTATAACAATTAATAGAGTTGGGTTGTTCAATTTAAAATGGAGCAAGATGTAAAAAAACATAAAACAAAACCTATTTAAAAATACAAAATACGCTTTTTAATCGAAATATTTAAATTTTTTTTTTTAATAGAAACAAGTATATAAATAAGTATTTTCTACTAAAAAAACACATAAATAGATATAATCTATTTAGAAAGCTTCCTCAACTGCTAAAAAAATATTGAATCTAGCTGAATCAATTACAAATTTTCCATTGACAAAAACTATCAAAAATATTGCTTGTAAAAATTTTTCCGATACCAATTTTTAGTTTTTAAAACGCAGTTCGCAATATGTCAATTATTAACTGATAATTGCTAGTAACGATAAAAAATTAATTGATGGCTATCAATTTTCAATTGACAATTGATGTTCCCGATAAGACCCATTGCATAATTAAACAAATACTGGCATAAAATTTTAAAAATTCGCCTTTTTTAAAACAAATTCTAGTACATTGTAATTAATTATTGCATAAAATGTTAATAATAAGTCCTAAAAATTGTATTCATTTCCCTTTAAGAAGAACGAGGATTATTTTAGGACACTAACGAGTCCTTTTGATACTTTCCAATTAAAAGGCTTTTAAAATCATATCGAAAAAATGGACTCATAAATTAATTAATTTCTTTAATTCAATTCAAATTTAACTAGAATATATATGTAGTAGTTAGTAGGTACATAACAATTATTCATAACATCCATTTTTCATTAATTTATACAAAGAATAAAAATGAATTTCGATTTTACTTTCATTGTATAAAATACGCGTTTTCGTTCAAAATTGCACAATAAAAAAAAAAAAATAAAAAAAAGGAATTGAAATTGAACCCAAAAAAAAACTTCCATCATAACCTTTGAATTTTTAACAATTCCCATGTAACAAATTAAGCACGTAAATATTTTCATATCTGTCCAGAGACTCATACTATATAAACCAGCATTTCATTCAATGTATCTTTTAAATGTACCCAAAGTACACACTTTTAGCAATAAACCAAAAAAAAAAATACAAAAATTTTTGTTTGTTTCAAATGGAATTAAAAAAAAAAAAAAATTAAAAACTGAAAAACCTAACCGAGATACGATTTTATTTTTTATCTGAATGTTGCATATACCGTATATGTATCTAATAGCTAAGCAATAAGATTACTTACAAGTTACATTTAATAATAGCATTGTATCTATAAAATCATATGAGGTATTAAAAAAAAAAATTAAAAAATAAAATAGAATGAAAAAAAAAAACCAAAGTACCAAACACAAAGAATAGTAAAAGATTCTACAAGGCACGTATTGAAAACCAAAGCAATAAGTTTTTTTTGAATGAGCAATAAGTTTTGGATTACATATGCAGGATCTTTTTCTTTCTATGTAAGGCAAAGACTTGAATCTTTTTATAATATCTTTATATAATTTATTTTTAAACATTTGAGAAAGTGTTATTTATGTGCATAGTACATAGCCTTTGTTACATGCATGAAAGTAAAAGTTTCTTATTACTTTATTATATGCTTAAGATTTATCCAGACTAAAGAAGTCATTTCAGTAATTTTCTTTATTACTTATTCTTAGAACTTTACAATTTTAAAGTTTATGGATGCATAAATAAATTTTAATATCTACTTTCATATTTAAGAAAAATTGCAATACTAACTATAGATATAAATTTCAGTATCCAATAAATTAAAATATATTATAATTTAATAGAATTCAATGAAATTTAAAAAATTATATAAACTTAATTTTTACTATTATTTAGAAGGATATTTGATTGTACAAAAAAATATATATAAGGAGTTATGAGCACAAATGAGCACAAATCAAAGTTACAAATCTAAAAATTTATACTTCAATCATTAAGATTTTATAAACACCATAAACCTATGGACGTAGGTTGGTTAAAACCATATTCCATATCTTTTAAAAAAGTTAATTTATAAGACTTGAGTAAACCTATGTACGTACATTAGTTGAAAATACAGACCATATCATATAATTCATTAAGTTCTATCCATATCATATGGGGCATTAGTCTATTTGAGTTTTATAATTTTATCTTACTAAGCCAACAAAAGCGAAATCCTAACACTTAACCTAAGATTATCTTCTATCATAACTGAAACAAAAAGCCTAGGCCATGTATTGACATTTATGTCCAGACAATATAAAAACTTTGAAACTAACAGGATTTTTCTGATATTTGTAGTATGAATTAAAATTTTAGCTCAACTCTGGCTTATCATAAGATTCACTATCTCCTAATTATAATTCAGAAAAGCTTCATTCTCGCTCAACATTTTTAAATACTTCTCCAACGTTTCATATGTGCATTGAAATTAATTTTTTTTAGTCAGAAGATTAATTTTGTGAAAGACGAAAACAACAAGCTGAGTTTTCCAAAAATTTTTTCCAGTCAAAAATTAATAAATAAAAATTTTAAATTAAACTTTATTATTAAACTAATTTCCTTTTAAAATTTTACGTCACTCTATTAAAAATTACAATAAAATAATCATTATCTTCCAGGTAATAAAGACATTGAAAACAAATATTTATGTTGGCTGTTACGACATCCTGTTTGATTAATTAATTTATGGGAATTTTTTAATTAATTTTGATTATAAAGAATTTCCTTAACAATCAACATAATAAATACAACAGAGTATATCTAGGGTCTGAAAATTACTTTATATAATAAGGATGATAAAGGTTTTTGAATTATTCGATTCTGGTTAATCGTTTTTTGTAATTTTTAATTGTTTCGTATATAGGGTGCTGTTTTCTTAATAAATCATAATTAATATTTGCTCTTTAAAAAGTGCTCGTGCACGATTCTTTAGATTTAAATAAATTCAGACTTACACAGCATTTTTACTTCATGTTTCTCTAAGGAAGGTCGAATTATGAAATATGAACATGTATTTTAAATAAAATTTAGTAAGAATGATCTTGTGGTCGTAAATGTAAATTTGCTGTCAATATGCATATTTTAAATTTACGACCAAAAATTATGTAAAAACTCGTTGCTAACTGAACCTGGCGTAAATGTAAAATATGTGTAAAGTAAACGTCAACTATGCTAACTAAATTTTTTATTTACAATCAGTTTACCAAGTAGTAAGGTAAAGTTTTTTGAGCGTTCAGCGTTGGTTTATTTTTATGATTAATAATGTAAGTAAGAAAATATTATGTCTTTTTTTGTAAATTAATTTAAATTTACATTAACAGGAGTGAAACTGAAAGTGAATCACAAAGTTTGTTGTGGGACACATCCACCTTAAAACTACTAATTTGTACAAGATTAGCGATGGAAACTCATTTCAAAAGTGGAAAACATAAAAAATATGTTGATTTTATATCCATTGCAATACAAAAAATTTACTTTTACGAGTTACGACCACCAAAATTTATTTGTAAATTGAATGTCCACTGATTGCAATTTGTTTGGTCTTAAAATCATAATAAATGTCAAATGGCATATTTTACGTCAAAAAGTTTATATTTACGACCACATCTTAAGTTTAAAAGAACTGATAATTTTAAAATATCGATTTTGAATTTGAAGTTTCTAGATGTATTTGAAAGTAGGTTTTCAATTTTAAATCGTCTCATTAATGCACCAAAAGGATCAAGGAAGCATATTTTACTATTTGAATTGAAAAACAAGTGTTATTTTTATAATCAAGATTTTATTTTTATTTTTTTTTTTTTTAATATTTCGTTTTTTTTTCTTTGTATTTGTTTTTTATTTTAATAATTAAACTTTTTATAATTTGTTTTAAATTTTTTATTTATTTTTTTTTTTTTAATAATGTCAACACTATTAATTTTAATTATTAACTTTAAATTTTTTTTATTTTCTTAGTTTTATTTTCTTTTGCTTTCATTTCATTTTTCACTTTGTTTTTTTAAATAAATTTTTAATGAATTTTTGTTACCAATTAATCTTAAATTTTAACTTTAGTTATTCTAATTCTAGGAATTTTGCTTTTATTTTCAAAACAAAAAGAAAAAAATAATAATTAAAAATAAAACAATTTCTTTTTAATTTGTAATTTTTTTTGTTTTTTTTTTTTATATTTATATATTATTATAAATTTAATTATTTATTTTATTTTTAATATATTTAATTTGTTTCTAAAATTATTAATTCTATAAATATAATTATTGTTTGTTTTGATGAAAAAATATTTATTTATTTTTATTTTTTGTTGTTTTATGCTTTTAATATTTAAATTAAATTTATTTTTGTTTTTTTTTTTTTTAATTTTAATATAAATTGCTTGTAAATTGTTTGGATGTATTGAATATTTTAAATTTTTTTAAAAATTATTCATAATTTTGTTAAATTTTTTTTTTTAAAAGTTTGAAAAATTTTTAATATACTTAATTTAATTAAATTTTTTATTTTTAATAACATTTAAAAAAAATTAATATGTGTAGTAAATATTAAAAATGAAATACAATTCGTATATTTAAATAGAAAAATAGTTTTAAAAATAAAAAAAAAAAAAAAGAATAATTATACATAATAAAAAAACTAAAATTTCTGTTTTAAGTCAAATATTTACAAAAAAACTTGTGTTATTTAATATTAATACAAAAAAAAAAATAGAATAAGTATTTAATATTAATACAATATTTAAATAGAATAAGTACCGGTTAAAATTTAGATTGTTTATAATGTATACAAAATCAAGAATTCGATTTACGTTGTATTTTGTTTAATTTTCTAATATGTATATGATAAGATAATTGTAATTAATTTCATACTATTTTCACTTCAAAAACAACCTTTCACATTTTTGAATATAATGATTTTAAGGTCATTCACAACAACTCTTACCAAGCTCTTTTCAAAAGTACTAAAAAATTTTTTAATTTCTTTAAAACGAATATGATTTTCGGTTCGGTTGTTTTTGAAATTTAAATGATATAAAAATTTAAAATATAAGTTGTAAAATTGATTCTGTTTATTATAAAAAGCTGACACAGACTAATTTGTCTATATTATTATTTATTATTTTTTATTAATTAAAATATTTATTTATTAATTAAATTTTTGTATGAGCTGTTTATTTGGTACAATAGGTGGAATTGTTTACGATCTTTATTAGTAATAAAATTTTTCATATTAAATTCTGTAAAATTAATTAAATTCGGTTTAAAATACGATATACGTTATTTAATATCAATTTGGATAATTCGGTAAGCTGATTTTGTAGCGATAAGTAAAATGCATTTAAATATCTGTATCGTATACAAAAATATTTATAAAAAAAATTTAGATTTGATGATTAAAAGTATTTTAAAAAATTGAAAATTGCTTATAATTTTTAAAATTTTAACTTTTACATTTCATATAAAACCAACATTATTAGTTAAAATATTTAAAAATTTAAAATTATTTTTATTCATTTAAAAGACTTTTAATCATTCAAACTTTATTTTTGTATGCTATAAAACTTTACAAATGCATTCAACATATCGCTCTAAGTATTTCCTGAGTTCTGTATATATACAGTTTTTTTTTTTATAAATTATATGTATCCCATACTTCCAAAAATAAATTAAGCCTATTTGTTGCTTGTATCAATGTTTTAGAGCTTTACATAAATAATTCCTTTAACTTATTTGATATTATCGTATAAATTTTAAGTAATAATTTTAAAAAATAATAATAATAAGTAATAAATGATAATTAAATAATAATAAATAAAATAAAAAATAATACATATCACATAATTGATCGTAAATTCTTTGTAGTTTATTTAAATCATAATCACGTGAGATCATAAGTGCTTTAAAATATTTTCTGCAAACAAAAAACATTTTAATTTTTATACATAAATATTTTTAAAAACTATATCAAATTTTTTTCCTAGTTTAACCCATTTTTCAGTTTTCTTTTTTTAAGAAACAAAAACCCCTTTATCACGAAAATCACTTTAAATCTAACAGAAACAAATACGATCCTGAAAAGTGTTTGAAAGCAAGTAGTTATAAATTATAATGAAAGTCTATTATTTAGCCTAAAAAGGAATTTCTCTAACTAATAGATATTCACAATAGCCAAGACAAATTTACAATTATAGTAAGACATTAAGACAGGTACAAATTTAATAGACTTTCATGTTTCAGATTAAGAATTAATAATTTAAGGATACAATAATTTTAAAAATGAACTGGATCAATTTAATTTTATATTTTTTTTTTTACTTAAAATAACGTATATCGTATTTTTTACCTTTTTCGAATTAACATTTAAAAAACTTTTATAATAATATAAAAAAAAAATAATTTAGAAAAATTTACGTACATTACAAATGCAATGCACATTTGGTTAACAAATCGGTTTTTATTGTTATAGAATAGTTTTAATTTATAACGATTTCGCAAGAAGCATTGCTCTATTTAAAAAACTTAGCAATAAGATATTGAGTGAAGCTCTCTTGATATAATTTTTAGTTTTTTATTAATATAGTTAATACATTTAGATCATAAGTATTACTTCTAATATTGCAATTATGTATTTAGGCGAAATCTACATTTATTTTTATTCAATATAAATACATGTATTTAATATTTAAATATTTTGTAATTTGCAATTTTATTTAATATTAAAAATAATTTTAAATAATAAAATTAATAGATTTTAAATATAATTCAAACTTTTTAATGCAATTTAAAAAAAAAAAAAAAATAAAAAGATTGTAAGAATAAATTTGTTTCAAAAATTTCTTAGTCAAATTTGACTTTTTCTTTGTCTGCAATTCTTCTTAATTATTTATAATAGGATTTAATTATAAATTTCAAATATTAGTCCTAAAATTTGTTTCCTTCCATTTTTTTTTATATTTAATTTAATTATATTTTACAAAGAAGGTCATTGCTTTGAAAATAATTAAATTTTTTTGTTTAATCTTTTAATCTTTAAATTCTCAAAAATTAATTGTAAAAATAATTAAAACAATTTTTATATTTTTAATTCATAGGCACATTTGAAATATTTTATATATATATATATAATAATAATATATTGAAGATAATGAGAATATATATTAATTTATATAATATATATAATTAATTGTATATGTATATATATGTAAGCATTTATTTATTTAATACAAATTTCGTCCTTTTTATTTGAAACAAATTTATTTCCTACTCTTAAATCTTTTATTAACATCCGTTTAATTAATAATAGTTATATTTTTAAGCAAAACAAAGTTTTATAAACTTTAATTTATTTTTATTATTTTCAAAAGAAAAAGAAAACACAAGTTATTATTTAAATTTAATTAATATTTTAAAAAAGAAAGAAAAAAAAAATTCGCTAATAAATAAATTTAAAAAAAAAATATTTTTTTTTGTTTATTTTTCACATATGTATATATATATAATTTTTTAGTTTTCTCTTTGTTTTAATGTAATAATTTTAATAATTATAGTTACAAAATTGTGTGTATAATGTGTAAAACTTATTTAAAAAAAAAAAAAAAAAATTAAATTTAATATTTTAATATTTTCTTTTATTTTTTTTTTTTTTTTTTTTTATTAATTTTTAATTTCTATTTATATTATATTTATTTTTTTAATAATAATAATAATAATTTATTCGCTAACCAAGCCAACTTCACGTACCGCTGGTACTGAAATAATATTATTATCTTCAGCTTTTAAGGATTGTACATCCTCATCAGATTTATCTTTTTTTAAAATACTACAATTTTCAATTAATTGTGTTTGTTGCTGTTGTTGTTGTTCATCTATTAAATCTTTGGAAATATTGATATCATCATTTGCATCATCAACAATGTCACCATTATCATCTAATAATTTATTATCACCCAAATTTTTTTTATTTAATTTTTTATCATCGTCATTAACATCATCATCATTATTATAATCATTTTTTCTTAATTGATTATCACTGCCGCTGCAACTTCCACTTTGACTATTGTTACTTATTATATCACCATCAGCTTCGCTATTATCATTACTATTATTATTATTTAATTTATCATCAACATCATTATTATTATTGTTTTTATTTTTCTTATTTTTATTATTATTATTATTTGAATTGGTAATAATACCATTTTCCTCTTCTTGTATATCATCATCAGCTAAACTTCTTGATGCTATCGAACCAGATGGTGTTTTATTATTATCATCATCACCAATACCATTATTAATAATTGGTATTTCAGTAGCTGGCATTGTACTAACATCTTCATCATCATCTATTGAACTTTTACTTTGTAATATTGGATCTGATGCTCTTAATGATTGTTGTGAACCACCAACACCTTCGCCAGTTGGTCTTAAAACTAAATACAATAATATATCGGATAAAGAGATTATGCCAATAACTTTATGATTTTCATCAACAACTACTAAACGATGTACTTCAGCTCGTACAAGACGTTCCATAACAGTAAATAAGGTTTCATCTAAATAACATTTTTGAACACCTTCAAACCATTCATTACGATGTTCATTTGCTTTACGTAAGGACACATCTAAATCGTTGTATGTTTTTTCAGCAGCTAAATTCTAAAAAAAATAAATATAATAATATTAAAAATTAATTTCCGTAATATACTTAAATCTTAAACTTAATTAAAATTTTATATTGCTACACTTACAATTACATCGAATTTTGCATAAATATCAATTAGTCTTCCTTCAGAATCTACTAATGGAAGTGCTGATACTCTTCGTTCAACGAATTTTTTTAATGCTTGAATTATACTAGTTTCAGATGTGGCCGTTTCAATATTATTATATGTTCCAATTTTTAAATCACGTAATTTCTTTTGCATATATGATGGCTTTGGTAATTCATTAATCTAAAATTAATACAAATTCGATTTTAAATAAGATTTACGAAAAATTATTTAGAATAAAGAATAAAATATTAAATAATTAATTAAAAAATTTACTTACATATAAGAACAGGAACCTAAGTATTCTTTTATGTGTCAATATATACAAAACATTTCCTGTTAATGGATCTATAACTGGTAATCGATGAATTCTATTATGTATTAATGTTTTTATAGCATCATATAATGATGCATCAGGTCCAATGCTGACTAAAGGCATTACTTGGTTATGAAGAACACCTAAAATAATAAATTTTATTAAAAAAATTAATAAAGTAATTAAATAAAAAAATATTTTAATATAAAATTTGTTGTAGAACTTACTTCTCCATGTATCTAATTTATGCTCCTCCAATTGATCCATTGATGAATTCGGCGATGTATAGTACATTTGTAATATTTTTATAAAATCTGTTATTGTTAGCATACCAACAAATAGTTGCTTTTGTGAATCCCATAACGGTGCCGCTCTAACTCCATTATATACTAATGCATAGAATGCTTTTTTAACTAATAATTGAGTATCAAATACAACTAATTTAGCTGATGTTGGTATTAAATCATAGCACTTATGAAAACGAAAGAATTTAACAAATATTTGTGATTCATCTTCCTCTGTAATTAAAATAAAATTAATGGATTTTTAGTAAATTTTATACAATTTTTGTTTTTGTAATTTTGTTTAAAAAATTATTTTAATATTGTTCCAAAAAAAAAATTCAAAAAAAATCAAGATCTTTGCTTTCTAAACAGAAGCCAAAAAATTAAGCAAAATTCCAAAAGGAAATAGTTCAGTGTAAAGATTTAACTAAATGTGACTTGTATAATCCATTATGAACACTTTAATTAAGAATCTTATAAACTTAATCAAATCAAAAGAGTTTGGAGCGTCTAGTTCTGAGAGGTAATACATAATAAAGTTGATGGTAGATTAAAATAATAATATAACGGTATTTCCTCAAAAATGCATTCTGACAATGCCTCAGAACAATAGCAGCTTTAATATTATTTAATTAAAAAAAAACCAAACTAAACTACAAAAAAAAAAACAAACCTCTTTTTAATAAATTTGCTAAACATTTTTTCCATGCTTCAGAAACCTTTTCAAATTCTTTAATACTTTCAATCGGATAAATATCCGTTGACCAACAATCATTTTTTCCACCACCAAGTACTAAACGACCAGCATAATTTGAATAAAAATGAAGTTGTAGCATGGATTTAAAGTCTTTTGTTTTTGTTTGTCCCTTTCTTATTATTTAAAATTTTTAATTTATTTTAATATCAAATATTTTTTAATATTTTATTAATTTAATTAATTAATATTAAACATTATTCTTATTAATATTAATATTTTTTTTTTTTTTTTTATAATTATAAACTAATTAATTTTTTTTTTTTTTTTTAGATCACAGGAAATTTTAATTTTAGTATTTTAACTAATCACTCAAAAGTCTATTTCTTTAATTTTTATTTTAAAAAATATAATTATTTATTTATTAAAAATAACTTTTTTTATTCATACACAAAAAATCGCCATTAAAAGACAAATAAAACAAAGAAAAATTGATTACTTTGATCTTGAAAATACAGAAATAAAAAATTGAACTAATTTATAAAAATAATATACATATGTATATATTTTTATCTATTTATAAAAACGTCTTATTTTCAAAGTTCTATATACTAGAATCATTTCTAGACAACATTGATAACCTGAATACGCTTAAAATTTAGATGAAAACTTTTTTAACTAAAGAAATAAATTTTGTCCATTAGTGTTCGAAAAATAGAATTTAAAAGTTGCGCTATTGCTCATCTCATATTTTTAAAAACGTGCGTCGTCGCTCTCGTAAATTACTCTTTTTTATATTTTTAATTTATTTATTCATAATTTTGATTTTTTAATTTAATTTATTATTTAATACCTACTGAAATATTAGAGTTATGCTTTACTTTATCAAAAAATGTATTAGTTAATTAATTATTTTAAGACTTTAGGCAATGATATCTATTACTATGACAACTGCTTAGCTTTTAAGTGATCTAACGGATTTTTTTAATACTTCAACTGTATGTTTTTAAGATATTTTAATATTGTGATTTTTTAATTTTAAATTTATTCTGATGAAAATATATACTTGCATCATATACACACATACATCTTTTTTTTTTTCAATTTATTTAATTAATTTTTTAAAATAATCAAAAGAAACCGCGTAGCTTCCGCGCAATCATACCTTGCAAAAATACAAAGACTTGTAACAATTAAGGCTTGTAATAAAGACTTGTAAATCTTTTTGGACGACAAATTTACTATAGGTACGGCTGATTTTTAGAAGATTTTAAGAATTAAACCCTTTTTCCCCAAAATATTGAATATGATTTTAAAAAAATAATAAAATTCATTGCGATTTTAGAATATTGCACAGAATTCGTAAAATTATCATAAAGATTTATATAGGAAAAGGTATATAGGAAAAATGTATTATGAATAAAAATAATATATATTTATAAATCAATATTATTATGTACATAATCTATATTATATACTTTCGAATTCGCGGAAAATATTCCAATATTCTCTTACACTTTAATGTATAGAATTGTTTATTTTTTACACTTTACATGATAATTTCAATGAATCTGAGATTTTTTAACACTTTAAATTTTTCAATGAATCTGAGTCATCAAATCATGTGAATGTGACTTACGTCGAACACATATAACTAGGTATGAGGTATAACAACTAATTTTAATTAATTATTTTTTTAAAACGGAAGACAATTCAATTTACTGTAAAAAAAACTGTGATTCACTATAATTTTATAATATTGTAGAACTTTACAGTAAAACTTTAATTAATTTTCAATATATAGGTATTAGACATGGGAATTCCCCACCCGCAAACTATTTTTTTTACATCAAAGGTTTTCTATTTATAAACAAATTTTAAAAATAAACCAATGATTTTATAAATATAAACTAAGTATAGAATCTCGTAAAATTAAAAGCATAACTTATCAATTTATCAATTTTTCTTTTCTTTTGTTTTTTTTTTTCATAACTTTTCACAAAAAATATTTTTTCACCCTTTTTCTTTCTATATTATTTTTTTTAATTATTTTTTTATTATTTTCTAAACTTTTATTTTCCAAATTAAATAATAATAAATCATAATAATAAAAAAACGAAGAACTAAATAAAATTTTTAACAAATTATTATTAAATAAATTGAAAAATTTTATTTTCAATTTTCTCTTAATACCTAAAAGTTTTTTTTTATTTAGATACACTCGTACTTGTAAAAAAATATAGCGCATTCTTTGAATTAAATTGCGCAATAAAAATGAAAGAATAAAAAAAAAAAAAACATTAACTAAATACAAAACAATTTACAAAAATTAATTTCAGTTTTATTTTTTAACGGTAAAATGTTTATTACAAAAAAAAAAAAGGTTCCAAGATCGCGCACTGTTTGCATCAAATATCATATAATACGTTTTTTCAATATTTTTTCTAAACTAACTGCAACTTATTTAATATTTAGTTATTAACTAAGATCACTTATAAAATATGATTTTTTATTTTTGTTTTTTTTTTTTTAATTTAAAAAAGTGAGAAATCGCGCAAAAATTAATTGACCCGCAACTAGGTAGTCGTAATAGACGATTATTTAAATATTGCAAAAAATTGATCATTTGTTTTTTTTTTTTCTAGTTTTTCTTGTTTTTGTTTTTAATATATATATATATATATATATATATATAAATATATTTAAATTTTCAAGTTTTTATTCGTGACGTCAAATTCAAATACATTTAAAAATTAAAATGACAAGCATGATCATATGTCAAAAAATCAAAACAATTAATATCTATACATACATACACACACATATATACAAATTATATGAATAATAGAAAAATACTTAACATTTGAATTGACAAACAGCTGAGAGCATTTTTCTCTTTTAAATACCTATATATATTTTGTAAAATAAAAATTTGTATTAATGTAAATAACGGTTTATTAGTGACAGCAGACAACAGACAATTTATTAGAGCGAAACAGCACATTTTTTTTATTTTTAATCATAATAATTCGCATTCGCTCTATATTTTTTGTGATTTTTTTTTTTATTTTTAATTTATAATTTATTTTTATTTTTTTTTTATTTGTTGTTTTTTTTTTTGACAAATGGAAAACTTGGCAGAAAATACAAATTACGATTTACGAATTGTTTGAAAATAAAAAATTACGAGAACCGAAAGGGGAATGTGGAGACTGAAGTGTAAAAAAACAACAAATTTTCTAAAATATAGAAGAAATAAAAACAAATTTGAAGGTAGACATAAGCAATTAAAATGGAGCCAAAATTAATTTAATCAATATATATGTACAGATTTTTTTTAACCGTTAATAGGTGAAATGTCAAAGACAGGTGAAATAAAAAGTGATTACTTTTATTTCGGAAAAAAAAAAAAAAAAACACGAGAATTTTATAAAATAAATCATATGTTTGTTGAATTCAAGGTTTTAAATACAGATGTATACTATAATAATAAATCTTAAGAACATTGAATGCAATTTCAAGTTCGATGTTTCTTTATATAATAAATATGGCGTCGTTGTAAATAAAATTTAATTGAAATAAGAATTCTGTGAATTCAAGGAATTTTACAAAAAATATAAATAATGTGTATACGATTTACAAAAATATTGAAAGCCATTTGTTAGAATGTGTTAGACTTTTTACAACAAACTAATGCAAGGAAATTGGTCTGGTTAGAGTTCCGTTTTTTGGGTGTTGAATGTATATATTTTTTTTTATTAAAATTAATTGGTTAATTATATTTTTTGTAATTTGGCATTAAATTTAATGAAATGTTTAAAAATAAAATTGATTAATTTTAATTGGTTCATTTAAATACATTTAACTTACACTAACATTTCTTTTAAAAATTAGTATATAAATTATTATAATTATTTTTAAGCGCCTTTATAAATTTTTTTTCAATATTTTTTTTTTTATCTTAGAATAAAATTTTACGCAAATGAATGTGACGTAATTTTAAAAATTTAATAATAATCTTGTGAATTAAAAATTTTTTTTACAAAAATAAATGTAATATACTTTATTCTACTAAAAAAATTTAGTTAATTGTATTTTTAAAGTGCAATAACATTTATATTCAGTGAAATTTTATATCAAAGTGCACGAAACTAAGAAAGAGTATTTTTATTAAATATATATATATATATATATATACTTGTATTTAAATTAATTAATTAATCTTAAAGTAAAGTAATAGACTAAAGTTTATCTAATAAATTAATTTCACTTTTATAATTAAATGAAATGATGGTAAAGTTAAAGGACCTTGTAATGATTAAAAATTTATATTGTGTCTATATATATTGGGAAGGATAAGATTTGTATGTGTGTGCAAAATTGAATCAAAATTTGTACTTTCATATTTATTACACTTTTAATTAAATTATTTAATTAAATCAAATAAAATAAATTAATTATTAATTTTTAATTAAATTAATCAAAAATTTTTTTGGAACAATATTAAAAAATTAGAATTTAAAAAATTATTTAAAAAAAAAAATTTTAAACTCACCTAAATCTGATAGACTAACTTTTTCTAAAAATGGATCTGCCACTGGTAGCTGTAAAGAAATAAATTTTATATTAATTATTAATTTTGTATTTTAATATATTATCATTTATAATTGATTTTAAAAATATAAAATTTTAATTATTAATTATCATTTTTTAATTAATAATAAATATGATACTAAAGATCACTAGTTGCATTAATTAAATGACAAAATGCACATGATTAAAATAAAGAGAATTGAATATATAAATAACTATTGGTAGATTATCAATATTTGTCGATAAAGTTTCTATAACTATAATCGATATATTTTATACTAGTCATATATTTTACAAATTTTTGATTCAGATCTAAATGGCATAGACAACGCTTTTCTCATAGGAATACTTTGAGCAACTCTCATATGGTATTAAATTTATTTTTAGAGTTTTAAACTGCCTGGACGAAAAATCTGAAAAGGATGGATAAAGGTTCTATACGTTAAAAGTCTCCGAAGCACTTTTGTCATATAGCCGTGTTTTATATATCTTGGATATAGTGTTAAAATTTATAAATACAATTTTTAACAATTCCTTTTTTTTAATTCCAACTTATATCAAAAACCTTTAAAAAATGATTACTTGACTTTTTTTATTTACAACTATGAGTATTTTACTTAAAAAAATTAAGTTTTAAAATACGGATATAAAAATACATATATACACATATGTTCTATTAAGTTTATTCTCTAATTAAGTAACTAACTTATTAATTCCACGTGTAATTTACTATTATTTCTGATTTATTATTTTATTGCTTTTTAATTAACCAGAACTTCTAAAATAAATTTTATCCGGAAATGGTATTTTACTATTTTAAAAATGTTTTGTATAAACATTAATAAAAAGTGTTTTATTTTCAAATATGTTCATTGTTCCTTAAATGTACTTTTTATTATGCATTCATTTAAATATTAATTTTAATAATTATTTGATATTTTCCAATTAAAATTCGAAATAATAAAAAGTTTATCTTAAAATTGAATTTCAAATATTTGTAACATATGTTTAAGATAAAGGTTTGTTTTTGAAAAAATGTGAAAGTAATTTTCTAAATATAGGCACGGATTTAATTTAATATATAAATGATATTATCAAAGATTACATAAAAGTCCAATGGGGAAGTTATTTGAATTAGATGTCATAAGATGTAAGTACAATGAAGCTTGACTTACATTGACTTACAAATATTTCAAAATAAACAAAACTTGAGTGAAATGTATAAAAGAGCCATTGATTAAATTAAACCAACAGTAAGAAGGAAGTTAACTTTTCTAATAAAAGGAACTCGCTTCTATAAATCGGCAAACTAACTTTTCTTCAATGCTTCAAATATTTCTATTATATTTTAATTTTTTTCTAATCAATTGTTACCAAAATTTATTTACAAAGTTAGTTTTAAACTTTTTTTTTTAAGCGCTAACTGTTTAACTGGTCAGCGCTTAAAAGTAACAGCGGGTCATTTTATATTCATGTTATTAGAATTGGTCTTATTTAATTCTACATACAATTTAAACATGAGATTGTACTAGGCCTTATAACATGTAGAAACGTCTTAGATTTTCAATATTTACAATTCTATTTTTTGTTTATATTGTAATATTTTGTATTTGAGTTATATGGTATTCTATATCTGCGAGTTATATTATTCAATTAAATTATTTGTTTATATTTTGCATTTGTTTATATTGTTATATTACAGTATTTTTTATTAAAGATATATAATTATTAACTATTGAATAAGCCATTAATTTGATACCCAATGGCGAATGGTAGCTTAATCGAGTCGAAAACCAGTACAGTTTTTTCACTTTCACTAGAAATCGAACCCGGGCCTTTCCACATGAAAGGATGGCACTCAACCACAGTCCCACCCAGCTGTAACTTAATTGATGTTACTTATCATATATTGACATTCATAGGTGAATGCCGAAACACAGACGATTACAACAAATTAGGGGCGATTACTTTAATTTGGGGAATTAATTGCATAAATGAAAGTAATTACAATAAAAATAGTGAAAATTGTTCAATGGAAATTTAATTTGAAAATAATTCTTTTCAAATTTCTGAATATTTGCGTAAATTAAATAATTAGCATTAATTAAATTATTAGCATAATTTCATAATAAATAAAATTCCTCGAATAGTAAAAGTTAAGTTTTAATTAAAATAATTGGCTTTTATTTACATTGTAATTTAAATTTAAATATGAAATAACTAATCTCAATAATAAAGAAGGTTCTTGCTATTGTTTTCCAATTTATCGTGATTTATGAGGAACTAATTCAGGTCATATTATTAAATTAAAACGTAAAACTTCCATAATTGGCATTAAATTTCTTTTTAATAATCTCAATAAAAGTATATTAAGTCAATTTAGCTTAGACCTTGATAAAAGTCACGCAATTTACGAATTGAATAAGTTAAAATTAACTTTCTTAAATTAATAACTTCTTATATACTTCTATAATTAACTGCAATTAGGTATTAGACTACTAAATATTTTATCATTATCGAAAACTCCAACAACATCAACACTTAGTATTTAAATATTCAATTAATAATAGATGAAATATTCTAGAAGAAACACTTATCATCATATTATTAAAAATATTTTACTAATCTACAAGTATAATATTTCATATACTTATACTAATTAATATGTCTTATATTTTACTAGTTCAATTTTTTCGATTTGTCATCATTCACTAATCAATTATGATTTGAAAAGTTGAATCATAATGTACAGTGAATGTGCTAAAAGTCACATAAGAATTGCTTTTCAGATCAATTTATAGTTTAAAAGTAATCGTCATATTAAAAATAGTGGACTTTCCAATATATTTATTTTTAAATGATATTTTTATACTTACAAAGTATACAGACATTAATTTTAATTTATTTGTTTTTTAATGTAAGCATTTTTTTTTTTTAAATTATCAATTAAACTCAATTGGGTGTATTTTTTATATTCAAATTCAAGTCAATTGGATGCTTCTATTTTTTCTTAAGTTAAATGACAAAATGGAAATTAATTAACAATAAAAAGTTTTTAGTTTATAAGAAACTTTTAAGAAAAAATTTTATAAAAACTAGTAGCTCTTATTTTTATGTGTTTCTCAGAGGGGTCCCACTGCCCTTATCCAAAAGATTCCCCCATGATTTTAAATGAAACTTTTAATCTAATTATGTCAGATTCAAGTGTAATTATTATTTGGAAAAACAAATTACATTTGTATTATAGGTTCTCAAAAGGTCCTATCACTCGTCTATCCAAGTGATTCACATTTAAATGAATATTGTTAAAGGGGATTCCATGATTTTAAATGAATTTTTTTAATAATTATGTAATTTTAATAATTATATGTGATTCAAGTAATTATTCTTTGGGGAAAACCGAAGGCATTATAACCTAGAATTATTCAAGTCATGGGTAGTAGATACGTAAAAAAATCCAATGTTTATTTTGCGTAAATTTATATCGTAAAGGAATTCCCGCAGTTATTTAAAATCAATATTATGATCAGTAATCTAATGTTAAAGACATTGTATTATAAATTAATTAGTCATTCATTAATAAGTCTATCTTAAATGTATGAAACAAAGTACAGAATACTGAGCTATATAAAATCCATATTTTGTTTCATCAACCAGCAAAGTAAATGTCATATTAAAAACTCAAACGTAATCCAAAGTTCTTTTACCATTTAAGAAGTCTACTCACTTTAGATAATTTATGTTTTCTCCATATAGCACTACGTCTTAATGTATTACCAATTCTAGAATACCATTTATTATTTGATACTCTAGCTGATAAAAATCCATTTAAAAATGATAAATTTGTTGTTGATGTTGCAGTTGATGCCGATGATCCCGATGATGATGTATTTGATAGCGATATTCTTTTATTATTATTACAATTTTCACCCAAATAAAATAATGATGTATCACAATCTGTGTAATTTCGTAATTCTTCATCTTCCATTGTATCAGACAAACTAGAATTGGTACTTTCATCTAATGATAATTTTTTTTTAATATTATTTAAATATTTTGGTGATGAATTTAAGGAGCGTGTTTTACGATGTTTTTGTTTTGCTAATGCAATAAAATATTGTGGTGCAACATGATCAATTATTATTTCGGGGGCTTGTAATGCCATCTTTTTGGTACCAGCTGATGGTAATGTATATGATTTGCCTGCATTTCCAGTTTGAGTTTGTGCATTTTTAGATTGACTAGGACGACGTTTTGGTAATACTGAAAGGGTTGTTGTCTGTTGTGGACACGAATCAACTAATGACATTCGACGAAACATATTTTAGAGGTTTCTTTAAGTCAATTTTTAATACTTTAATTCTTAGCAATTTTTTAAATCATTTTTAGGGCATTTACTTTGTAATTTAATTTTTTTAATGAGACTATAAATATATTTTACACTGATTTCTTTTTAATAAATTTAATTTTTTATTTTTTATTAATTTTTTATTTAAATATAAATTGAGATTTTTAAAAATCACACTTTTAAATTGTATATCCAATATAAACTTCTCTCGCATCAAAAGCAAATAATACTTATTATATATATAATATATATATAGCTATTAAATAAATAAATAAATAAATAAATGACCCTCTAATATGTATATATTTAAAAAAAATAAATTAAATATAAAAGTTAAAAATATAACTGTGTTTCCGAAACGTTCATTAATAGCAAGCGCACAACCAATCACGATCCGTGTTAATAATAAACTGCTGTTTTTTTTCACCACAAGTTGAGATTGATTCGATACACACTGACACACAATGAAAAATTCAATTTTTCCGTTTCGATTTGATAGAAAAACTTTTTTTTTTTTTTATTTCTTCTTTTTATTTTCTTTTTACGCAAAGATCTCAAGTTTAAAAAATAAACAAACAATAAAAAAAAAAAATATTAAAGAACAGTTATTAATAATGGTAAAAGAAATAAAATACTTAAGAAAGAAAGAGATAGAACAGTTGGAAAACTATACGAATTATGTTGTATATTTTGTATTTGAAAGTTGAAAAAAAATGTGATTTTAAAAAAATATTGACTTTCAATATTATTCAAGAATTATTTATATAATATTTTTATATTATATAATATATAATTAATACTTTAAGTATATATAGACAGAACAGCACGCAATTAATAAAAACATGGAATTCGATACAATTTTTTAATTTGAATTTAAAATTCAAAAAAAAAAAATTGCAACATTGATATTGCATTGAACTTGCTAAATGATTCTATACCCTATATTTTTGATATATATTTTTATAATAATAAACTTAATATAAAAAAAGTATTGCAATCATAAAAAGTGAATATGAAACTTTCAAATAAAATATATATTATACATTTATTTAATTCGACCAGGGAAGGGTGGTAATTTTTTTAGACAACCTATTTTTGGAATATATATATTGAATCATTTAATTGATTAAAATTCAGTATAAATATTTCCGTTAACGAAAGGGTATTAGATTGAAACTCTTTTGGGTATTTACAATTTGAACAATCTATGACAAGTTATGATAATTTCACTAACTCTGTACGAGATTAATTTTTTTTTTATTTTTTTGTACGAGGGAATGGAAAGCTCGAAAGCCACCCATTGAAACTGTATCGTATTTCTTTGGGTAGTATGCGACTTTAGCACAGCAAAACCACACCCTTGTTAAACCAAATTTTAGGAAGAAACCTGTGATACAAATGTAGAATTTGGTTACAGGGATGGGAATATGGAAGGATTTGAGATTATTGTAAAGGTTAATTGGAATTTTTGGATTATGGGGGATGGGGAAAAGTGAATACGATATTGAGAAGAAAGATATTAATGACTAAATCGTACATATATACATGATCGTTATAGAATCATAAACTTTCAAATATGTATCAGCTTAGTTGAATTTTTAATTCTATACGAAAATGTCAAATGGAAAACTAATGTTTTAAAGTTGTTTTGTTTTAATTATTGAATTTTAATTACAGTTGAACTTGAAATTTATGTTAGTTACAGTACAGAAAGAACAATATATATACATATGTACAATAAATATTTGTACATAATAAAAATAACAGTAGAAAAGGTCATAATATGAAAATTACTGAATATTTAATTTTTTAATAAAATTGATTAGTATTAATTGATTTTCTATGCTAAGAATAATAGATACATGAAACCAAGATTCAAAATTAGATAATTGAAAAAAAAAACTGGGGCAAAAATATAAAATATAAACAAAATAAATTAAAATAAGAAAACAATTAAATGAAATAATTATTAACCAAGTCAGTAAGTTTAGTTTAAATCAAGATATCTTAAAAAACACATGAACTGTGATGTCAAAAAAAGTAATTTAAAAGGTTTTATGGTAATTCTATATTTAATAATTAAAATTCACTTTAATTTTGAGAGTTTAGGACGACTGTTAAGTCCTTACGCAAGCCCATTCTTTTAAATTAACTTTCTATAACGTTTTAACTTTATTAACAACTATTTGATATCATTTTTCACAATATTTCATTATTCCCAAATAAACTAACAACTATTTTTTTTATATTTGATATCATATAAAAATTCCATTTTTAACACACTAATTTCATTTAAAATAAAAATAAATTGTCCCACTCTAAAAAGAAATTATTATTAAATTTTTTATATATAGTTAATTGAGAGTAAAATTGCAACGCAATTTGAGCCCTTGAATAAATAAATATACATACATCTATTTTTTATTAAATTAGCTCGTTATTATTATATTGAAATTATAAAAAAAAAAATATTATTATTTTGTTAAATATCACATTGTAGTAAATATTAATTTACATGTTTAATTATAATTTGATTTAAAAATAAAAAATAAAAATATGTCTAATATGTCCATTTATTATACATTTATGTATACAATACAAACATAAAAAATAAAAATTTAGCATTGCTCTTCTAATTGATTATTTAAATGAAAAATTTTTCTTTAAATTATTTATTATTATTCAAATATAGTGTTACCAACTTTCAAAAATAGTAGTTATATTTACTCTACTATACTAAAACAATTATTTGACATTTATAATTTGAGAAAATACAGTTATTTTATGAAAATGATTTAAATGATCTGCATTGTATTAAACCTCTTAATCATTTTTTTTAATATTTTTTGACATTGAGCTGTCAACTGCAGAGTTGCCGTATAATATAAATATTATTAGAGGCTATTTCATATGTGACATTATCTACAGTCATAAAAAAAATATTTCGGAATGAATTGTATTTTAGAAAAAAAATTATTCAATTAAAAAAAACATTTAGCCTCTCATCTCTTTAAAGCCAGTACATTTTTAAGATATTGGATTATTTAAAGGCTTAATTACAATGGACTAACTAAATCGGATTATTCAGGTATCCAGGTAAAAAATTATTAGATTTGCAAAAGTTCTTAGGCATTTAGTATTATAAAATATAAATAAATTTAATAGCTAAAACCTAAAGTCTACCTTAAGTAACAAATGAAATTTATAAAAAATATGGAACTTTAAAAAGGCATGCTAGAAAAAAAAATATTATTAAGACGGTAACTCTTATACGATTGTTTTCTTTTTTTTTTCAAATAAATTAAAAGTAATTATTGACCATTAAAGGCGATTTTAATTCATAAGTTACTTAAAAAATGTTATACATATACCATACTTATATGTATATTTATTTATATATATGTATTTTCAAATTATTCTCACGTAGCACCAAAAAAAGCTTCACTTATTTATTGAACACTTTCATTTTCAAAAAAAAATAATGTTTTATTTTATTTTTTAATAAATTTTTAAAATTTAAACTTAAGTTTACATTTAAGTTTAAATAATTAAAAATTTTTACTTGCTAACTTAGGTATTTGACATTATATTTAATAGAATATTTTATACGAAACTGATATCAAATCGCAATTCATTGTCAATGTTATTTTATGTAAATTTTAAAATGTGTATTTTTATAAATGATTAAAAAAAATATAAGAAATTTGTTTTTATTTAATGTATAACAGTACTTTTCAGAATTAATAGGCTTTTATTGAGTTGCATTCAGGTTTTTTGTAATAATGAATTGGATTATGTGGATAAACCATGAGTTATTTGGTTGGAGGTCTGGCAAGAATCAGCGCTTAAAACGTTATTAAAAATGCTCTTCATAAACATTTTATGAGCTATAATGTGCTACATTTTATGTGCTATGTACCAGCTTTAAATTTTTCTCCCAGTAGAACCCGTTAACAATTTAAATTTCGAAACTGTATTTCGGACTCCTGTATTTTTTAGAGTTCTAAGTATGATTACTAGAAAAGTATTCTTCTTTTATGTAAATTGATAATAAAATATTTTTGCAAAATTTTTGAAAAATTATTTTTATTCCTGGCCTGGAATTTTCAGAGGAATGAAAGAAAGACAACAGAGTGGCAGAGCTATAGCAGAGTAATATTAAAGGAAAAAATATGCACCTATGCGAGAATATCAAATTTTAAAATAAAAAATTAAGAAAGGAAATAATTTGAAAAAAAAAAACCGCACTCTTTTATGGGTTAACTCAATTAAAGGCCCAGTTAATTGATTAATTAAGTATTAAAGAAGTAATTTACAAAATCATAAATTACATACTTAATATTTAATATCAAATACAACAATAAATATGTTACAAATTTAGAAACCTCCTTCTAATTTAACATTCCATTAATTTCCATTAATTAAAAACTTGTTCAAATATTTTTATCAAATACTGTATTAAAGAAAAAATAAATTTTTTTCATTGTTACGGTCATTTATCAATTAATGCAAAAAAAAAAAAAAAAATCATAGTTGCAAAAATAACAGAAACGTTTTTTACAATGTTGTTTACTTTAGTCATGAATTTCACATGAATCTGTAAAATGAAGGTAAATAAAAAGTATAATACATACTCGTATATACCTGTTGTTTCTTTACTAACAAACACATACATATACAAATTTATAAAAATAAAACACCTAATAAAACAAACATAATATATATTATGTATGTATATATGTATAATTGTATAATAAAACCTGATGACTTAGCGTTCTTTAGGGTATATGCACTTTATAATATTTAAAAAAAAAAAAACAACAACAATTTATTCAATCCTATAACTCTGTACACCAACTAAATGACCTTAACTTTTATTATTTTTACACTTCTGTTATATATTTCGTATCGTAATTCGTTTGTAATACAATAAAACAACAACAAATAATTCAGAATTAAGTAGGAGAAAAATACCTAAAAATTACATTCCGAATTAAAAATTGGTTCAAAAAATAAAAAATGAAAAAACAAAATAAATCAAAGTACACATTTTTTTTTTCAACATTTCTCAGCATATTTTTGGTCCCGGTATACTTGAAAGACCAGTGTATTAAAAAATATTACAAAATTTCAATACCTTTTTAAATACAAAAAATAAAACATGTTACCGGTAGATTAAATTACAGAACAGGATGTTATCATCCAATTCAACACAAAAAAACATTGCTTTAATTAAGATTATGACGTAGTTTTACTTTGTTTTATCACCAAATTAAAGGATTTAAAAATAAAATTGGAATGTTGAATTATTTATACAATATACATTTATATATATATAAAATATATGTGTTTCATTGCATTGCATTGTAAGTTGAAATTCCTTTCAAAATTTTTGAAAAAAAAAAAAATTTCAGTTATTTATATTATAAATTCTTAAGATACTATATCTGAACTATGCGAATTATTTTAAAGAAATATTTACAATTAACGGGGGGGGAATGGGGGGATTCCGTTAAATGAATCCTATACGAAATATTATCGTAAATCTTGGATTTAGTGAATAATTAAACAAATCAAATAAATGTACTTAAGATATTTTGAGAATCTACTATTAACATAATTTGGGATCTTATAATTTTTAACATTCCAATTAGATTTTTATTCTTTACTCGTCCTATAAGTTTTAAATTTTTTACAATTCAGGTAAAAATCCCCAGCCGACTCTTAATACCCTTCCTCAAATTCTAATCACTATACTAAGAATGTTTTAAAAAAAAAAACTTAATTTTCCAAAAAAAAATTTTAAAAATTCTTAATATTTAATTAAATACTTATTATTATGTAATAGGAATTTAAACAAATACTAAATATTAATAAAAAAATAAAATTATTTTAAAAAAAAATTTCCATAAAAATTTTTTAATTTTATAACTATAATTCACAGATGGATTTTATAATTTTTCATATAAAAGAATCATCATATTCAAATTTTACTAAATAAAAGGGTGCTCGTTAATACAATTTGATTGTAGATGACGCACTATAGTTTCAAACCAATTGCCTAAAATTTTACTTGGCAATACTTTTTATTGGTTTACTATAGTGGAGTATGGTTATCAAGACATACTCAGCATATAATTTTTTTAATAGGAGGCTGTTAGCTGCTAATTTTGCGCGGACGCCTCTTCTAAATATTTTAAATTAGGTATTTTTAAAAATAATATTAAAATATTTTTAAAAAATTAAAGAAGTTTTAAAACTGGAAAGTTTTCGATATTTTCTCAAAGCGAAAGTTTTTGTATAACAATAATTTTATTCGCCATTTAAAATTATAAAATGTAATTATCAAAGACACGAACCTTTAAAATATAGTGTATACCGTTTTAATTTTTTCAAAAGTTTTAAAGCTTTTTCATTCTAGAAGGGAAATTTTGAAAAAGAACAAAAATATGTTTCATAACTGTTATACTGCATACTTGAATTGAAATTATTTTATGTATAATAGATTTTTTTTTGAAAAATTAAAAGGATATGCTGCAAGGTGGTTACATTCTTGCATTTCCGCTACGGTATTGGAATTGTGGGATATTTGAAATCTTTTTAAAATAACGGATTTATTAATTTATCACTGATTTTATAAATTAAAGTCACTATTTTTATGGGATTAATATTATAAATAATTATTTAAAACTTACCCCTCTTGAATCCCTAAATAATATTGCTGCATGATGCGGATCTAATGTACCATCTGCTCTTAAGCCTCTAGTTGCTCCTAATGATGCTCTACGTTTTTCTAAATCAGCTGAAGCTCTTCGCATATGTGCACCTATGAATAAAAATAAATGAAATTAGAAATAGTTATATATGTTTATTTTTAGATTTTATACTTATAGTATACTTTAAAAAAATAATTTTTCCCCCTTTACACTAAAATTTTTGCAAGTACCAAACTATTTTTTTTTTTTTTTTCTGAAGTGTTTTTTTAAGAGCGTTACGAAAAAACAAAAACAAAATTGTCAATTTATATTTATTTTGTTGTATTATTTAAAAACAACTCTTTAAATACTGTAAATAATGCCAAGGATTACGACACATCATTACTATTAAAAAAAAGTAAAACCTTTTTTTAGCATTTAATACACCTATATTTTAACATTTAAATTATAAATTTTATATATATATTCTTCTTTTTCTGATTAATTTACCTTCCTTTAATATCTTTTCGTATATTTTATATGTTGCTTCACAGTCATTTAATATTTTATTTTTATGAAAATTAACATCTAAACTTTTAGCACGTTTACGAAAACGATCTTCACTTGAATCTTCATTATTGTATTGCGAATGAATCGCTGAATGTGAATCATGGGATTTTCTTGGCCATATATGAACTTTTTTACCTAAATGTTTAAACATTTCTTGTATTGAATGATGATGATGATTATGATGATTGTGATGATGATTATGATGATGATGTCCACTATCTTTATCACCACGTTTACTTATTTTCTCTTTATCTGAATCACTGGTATTACTATTTTGTGAATTACTACTAGATAAACTTTTTGCAAATGTTGAATTATCAAAACGATTTCGATACGGTACACGTTCGTGTCCATCAACACTATGATAACGATTATATGTTGAATATGGAGATTGTGAATTATATTCATCTAATGAATGTGCTGCATTAACACGATGAAATATTGAATTAATTGATGGACGATCTTGTGATTTATTACATCCACCATTATATGTATAATATTGATGATCAGCATGATTTTCATAAATATCATCTAAATCATGTGGAAAATAACCACTAACTGCTGCTTGTGTTGGTGAACCAAATGATGGATCAGCTGAACATCGTCGATTCTAAAAAAAATACAAGTAAAATTAATATTAAATCATTTACACAAATTATAAAATTCTAAAAACTTACATAACTTATACTGGGACTATTAGATCTATCTAAAAACATACTACGTTTGGAAGATGGTGTACGTTTTAAGCTACTACCATAGCTATCATAGGAACTTCTTACCCCTACATTGTTTGGTGAATTCCGGAAATGATTATTAATTGATCTTAAGGAATCTGGAACGGGTTGTGGGCTTGATGTCAAAAGTTTTTCTTTATCTAAAAATTATAAAAAATGTTTGTATTAAAAGCAGTTCTTTAAAAAATCGGTATAAAAATTTAAAAATATGCATATTTATATACCTTTTGACCAATTTCCTGATTCATCATTTGAATCATCACTACTACCCGAACTAATACTAGGCATCCTATATTGTACATCGAATTGTTTTAAAAAATTCGCTCCTGCATCACGATTTCTATCACATACTGTTGCAGCAGATGAATTACTACTAGTTGTTGATAATGTTGAACCTCGCGTTGAATGCCAACTATCAGTACTGGGTTGTTTATCCAGTGCATGTTGTCGTATTAAATGTGATATTCCGTGCATTTTGAAACAGTTTTAAACGTTGTGTTTCAACAAAAATGCGTTTAATATAATATTATATCGATTTATCGTGTTTTTATTGTATAATTTTAGGCGCCGAAAGTTATATAAATTTTGTTTAATATTTAGTTTTTTATTAAAATTTTTTTTTTCAATTTGAAAAAAAAATGTATGAGTTAATTTTTTGAAAAAATTTTTTGTTACTATCGAATTAATTACGTATGTATATATATACTTTTTATTTTTAAATAATGTATGTAACGCTTATATAATAACAATTTAATGCTAATATTTAAAAAAAATAACGATTTTGTTTCAAATTATATGAGATGTTTTTAAATGTAATTGAAATATTTTGTTGTAATAACGTACAATTAACATTTCTCTACTTCATAATGATGATGACTGTTAATTGATTTTGTGACAGTCATATGCATTTCATCCATTAATGTTCTTATAAATGATTTATTAAGTTTTTTTTTTTCTTTTAAGGAACTCACACATAGAAAAATGCTTACGGCTGTTGGTAGTGAATTACTAACATAAACTTCTTGTCTGTTTTTTGTATTTTAAATTTTTTTGAAAAAGTTTGTAATTGTTCCAAATTATAAACAAAAATTAAAATTTTGTGTATTTTTTTAACGTCACGAACAACAAGCTTAAGCTATTTATCACTTTAATTATATTAAATATATATATATGTTTTTTTTTTACAATAAAGCACAACGTCTAACATATCTAAAAATAAAATAAAAAAAAAATTTTTATATATAGATATAAAATAAATATACAAATTACTTATACAAATAATATTTAAATTTATACTAAAAGATAACCGCTGTAATCATATTTCACAATTAATATTCATTATTAAGTAATTAATAATTTCAATTGATATTAACAATACTGCTACTACTAATTAGTAAATTATTAAAAACTTAATTTAAATTATTTCTCATATTCTTAAAATTTAATTTCAAAAATCAGTCAATTAATTTCATTTTATAATTAAATTATCTTAAGTTAAAATTAAAATTTAATTATTATTGATTTGGTAATTTAGTTAAAAAGTAAAACTATTGAATTAGAATAAAAACACCTGCGGAAAATCGTAGACGAATTAATTCAAAATAAATATCTAATTTTTTCTTTGAATTTTAGGAATCACCTACAAGTACAAGTGTTTCAGGGGCAAAGGACGTATCGCTCATTTTAAATTTATTAAGAAAATTGTATTTTCTGTCATTGTCACATTTTTACATTTATATTCAATGATTTTATTTCAATTTTCCAAAAATTAAATTAAAATAAATTATTGTGACAAATTTTTTAATTTATATATATATAACATTTATGTATATATATGTAATTACAAAATTATACACACATAAAATTTGAATCAAATTCTTCAATTGACTGACCAAAGTTAAAGTAAATCAATCAATCGATGAGGGAAACATCCTACACAAAATTTTTAGGGAGAAAATTAAACTAAATTAATTTGTAAATGACAATATTTATATATAAGAGGGTGTGGAAGTTAAAAGTTAATGTACCCAAAAGAATATTTACAAGATATTCAGTTCTTGACTATAGTCTTTGTATATTATATAGATGTTTAAAATAAACCTACACCTTATGTACCAAATTATTTTCGAATAATGATTATAGAATAAATAATAAAACATTTTAAACCTAAAATTTATATAATTTGTATTCAACACTGATGGACATTCAATCAACTTTAAAAAACCTACATTAGTTTCATAAATGAAAATTAACTAACTTCTTCTCCTCAATTACTTATAGAAGTTAAAGTTAAGTAAAACATTGCCTTTGTATAACTAATATTCCTAATTAAGTTTATAAACCAATATTTAATTAATTTACTTTCTTTAACACATGTGATTTCGGAATAATAATGTAATAAATAACACATGTTTAATGTCAATGCCCCCAGATGTGCAATTACATTTAGTACAATTTTTATTTGCTAACCATTGGAAAAGTTATTTATAGATAGTTATAATGTACTTATATATGTATATAGACAACCTTCTTCCAAAATTACCTAATTAATTTACAAACTTTTATTAAAAAATAAAACTTAAATAAAGTATTAGAAGGCAAAAGTTGATAACTTCATATAAGTTCAATCATTCCAAAATGAGAAAAATCAAAAACTGCATTTAAATGAACTGCTAAAGTTCTATATTGAAACTATTAATTAAAAAACCAATTAAAAAAATTGCAAAACTTTATATCCAACTTTATAACACCAAATCTCTAATTTTTCACACAAAAAGTTTGTAATTCTCACTTTAAAAAAATGTTTAGAGAAAAAAGAGAGAGAGCACGTATTTAAAAACAACTACAAAGTGAGTAAAATAATAAAAAATTGTGCAAAAATCACATTTTTATGAAACATGTGCTATACATAATGTGCACTTTAAGACGCTTTAAGTATAATAATAATAATAATAATAATAAGCATATTACAATTCAAGTGTTTTCCAATTGTGTTTTTACATCAAATATTCACTTTATGCTTTTTAGCCTTCAAATATACTCAATATGCTCCCCCCACCTCCCCAATTTACTATTTATACATCATTCAAAAAAAAAATTTGCAATCATACAGCACACTACAAATAAACACATTCAAATGCAAATTTAAAACTCGCCCACAAACCACATAATAAGGTAAAACTATTTCCAATCATTGAAAAAAATTAATCTATTATAATAATGAATATATGTATGTATATATATAATTATAAATTCACACACTTTGCACGCCTTTATCAAGATCAAATCCATATGCAAATCATATGTATTAAATAAAATTCTCATTCAAAAATTCAAAAATTGTAACAAAATATATTTTGTACCTTTATTTTTTTCATTTTTACCTCGAATTTTTTTTTTAAAAAGAAATTCGAAATGAAAATTCATTTTAATTGTCATAATATTGTATGTAACTTATTATGAATAAATTTCATTATTATTATGTTCCTATATACATAATATATATATACATGCATATATATGTAAGAATGTATTACTAGTATGAGACAAGTTGAATGGCCTCTAATGAAGTCAAAGTTACTAACAAAAGACATTATAATTTTGTGCTTTTATTTTATTTTTTTTTTATTTTTTGCTTTCTCTTTCTTTCTTACAGTTTTTCTACTCTACTGACACTAGTGTAAAATGGTGAGTGACTAAAGATTTGAGATTTATTTTAATTGTATTACTCGTATTGCACACGTTTTTTTTTTTTTTTACAAAAAAAAAGTTGTCGTCATTGTCGTCTTAATTTGTACACTAATAAATAAATATACTATTAGTATATTAATTTCAGAATTACTGAAATATACTGATGATTTAGTATTAAAAACTATTTTTATGTACTTATTATTTATTTATTTTTATACTCAACACATACACATACACACATGTGCATCGGTTTGTTACATGCATAAATCAAATTTATATTGTATGCAAATAATAAAGGTAAAAAGAGAAATAAAATAAAATTAAGTAAGGTAGGTAAGGTAAGGTATATATATATATAAAATGGTAGCTTTTAAAGTATACATAAATAAAAAAAACTATAAAAAAAACTTTCCATAGACCATTTATTAACACACCATGTGGTTTTTAATCTGTTACATTTAAATGCAATTTTTTAAATAGTTGTAATTAATGAAAAAAAAAATTTACAAAATAAATTTTACAGTCTCTAGCCAGATTATGTGAATAATTGAATAATAAAATTGTAATTGATTATTTTTTAAATTTGAAATTATTTGAAATATTGTTGATTATTTAATGAATTTTTAACTTTTATACGAATTAATCAGATAATATTAATTAAATATAACTAGGTTATCTCTGTTGTGCTACACAAGATAAGAACTGTACCTATATTTATAACCGAATACAAAATCTTAGGATTACGATAAATTTTAATTGAAGTTTATGCAATACTTATAATGTATGCATTATCAAGTGTTTATGATTACTATAAGTAATTAGTTTACTTTAATTTTATAAATTTACGGCAACGATAGTGAATATGATTTTACTAAAACCAATAACTAATATGAATTTCATATTTGTGCGTTAAATTAGATTTTAAAATAGTATTTATTCATAGTACTTACTACTTTTAATTTTCTTACAATATTTTATAGAATCCTATTAATTAACTATTATTAGTTTATATTAAAAGTACTAATTCATACTAATTAATATTGTACTAACTGATAAGAATAATAAGCAATTACTAATTGCAGTAAAAATTAAATTATATTTCATTGAAAATTCGATACTATCTTCTTGTATTGAACTTAATAAATACTATTTTTTAAAGGCCGGTTTAATAAAACTTCACAAAAAATACTTTTTCCAACCTTGACATACCTATAATTCTAATCTGTAAAACAAACATTGTACGTATCCATATGTAGTTTCAAAAATTATGCCTACCGCAATTTTAACCTCAAACATAACAATTAATGACTAATAATTTTGAATAATTTACAAGTTTAGTAAATTAAAAATTTTATTTATAATTTACGATTTTTTTTTTTATTTACTACATAAAAGTAAAATTTGATTAATAAATAAAAAAATAAAATCCAAAAATATATTAAACATTTTAATTTAAGTTTATATATAAGTAAAATTCGTATATAGGGGTTAAGTTATCAGATAATAAATTCTATTAGAATAGGAATACATCAATTTATATCAGCAACAACAGCACAAGTCACAATAATAAAAATGGCAAAAAAAAAGTTTATTTTTTTTCAACATTTTTATTAATTTGGAACAATAATTTATTGTCTTATTAACTAAATTGTGCACAACGTTTGAATTTCGAAACATTTTAATAAATCACCGTAATTATAATATTAAATTGGAATCCAGTGAATTTCTTTTTCAATCATACTTAAAATTGTAAAAGTAGATTTGTATAGAATTAAAATTTGAGTAATGAAATCAGGTCCGACGTGACTGAAAGGGTTAATTAAATTTTTTTGTTTTTAAGTTATAAATATTATTTAATTTTTTATTTTCTCTGATAAAATTTTTTTGCGTCTTAAAAAAATGAGTTGTTTTTTTGCTATTTAAATTTTTTTTAAATGTAAACATACAGTATAATAATATGATATGTTCATATATTACCTATATATTTATTCCTATGTAGTGTATATAATTATATATAGGGATATATTTAGGGGTGTGAATATGATTAGGTATATTATTTTGTGTCAAAAAGAAAAAAAACAGAACAGATAGAAAATATACCGGTAAAGATTTTTTTTTTATATTTTTTGCATTCATAGCACGCGATAAGTTGCTTTTCTTTTTTTTTGCGAATTTTTTTAGCTTTTCTTATTTTAAAGCTACTTTTGTACCTACACATTTTTTTTTTATATATATTATATTAATTATAAATGTGCGGTTTATATAAAGGTGCATATGTACTATAGTATAGGAATTCTGCATCAACTAATGGAAAATTAATAAGTTTAAAAGAAAAACGAAAGAGGTATGGGTATTCTGTAAATAATTAACTACGTTTAGTTCGTAATTAGTTCTTATATTATACTTATAACAATATTTCGAGCTTTTAGAACCCAAACAAAGAATTTTCAATATAATATACGGGAGCTGTACGAAATCTCGACATTTTTAATCTCGTTCTTTAAAATCTAGCTTTTTTTAAAGTTTCGCGTTTTAAAATCTCACTTTTTTGAGAATTTTAGAGAACTTTATAATAAATACTAAAATCTACAAAAGCTCATTCCCCGAATTTATAAATAAATTGTAAATCTAATTCTGTAGTTATTAATTAATGATGAAGGCTATAAATATAAGCATAGATTCATCAATTTAAATCTCTATATATTGAAACTAACATCCATATAGGCAAATTAACTCATTAGTTCCGACGGAACTCTGTTTAGATCAGTAAATTAGCACATGGATCATTTCAAAATTAATTAATACTTAATTATAATTTGACCATATACCTACATAAATACTAATACACAGATCTTTAAAAAAACCAAATTTTTAATACATAAAATATAATTAAATAGTGAAAATTTGATAGTAGCCAAGTAGGCGTCGCACCGAATATAAATCAACAACATATAATTCAAAATTATTATATAAACAAATAGGTAAAACATATGTCTTATAATATGACATTTAAATGTTGTTGCTAAACTTTCATCTATCAACTTACAATTTGTTATTCATTTTTTGTGTCTATTTTTATTTTAATCACTTTTTTTTTTTATTTCTTTTTTTTTATTTTATATAAATTCTAAATACACACATTTCTTTTTTTATATGTTAAATATATATTTCAATATATTTAAATATATTTTGTGTGTAGTACCTACTGTGTTGTACTTTTGACTTATTTACTGTGTTTCCGTGTATTTTTATTGCACGTTGTTTTATTTTTATATAATTTTTTTTTATTTTATAATAAAAGTTGTCTTTTAATTTCTTAAATTTTCACTTGATTTTATTTTTTTTATTTTAATTATAAATATAATAAATTTTGAATTTTAATTTACTGATATATTATATATTAATTCCCATCTACTTCACAAATATATATATATGTATATAGAAAATTTGATTCTCTTAGATGTTGACCCAAAAATTTTTAATTTTATTACTTTGAAAGCTTTTACTTTTGTTATTGTTGTCAAAATACTAAAAAAAATTTAATTTAAATTCTAATTTTATTTTTTAGTATTTATTTAAAATTTTAAAATCAAAACAAAATTATGCACGAAAGAGAAATAATATTATTTATTTATGAAATATTTATTTATACGATTTGTTATCTCTGTCACTCTATTCTATATTTTTTATTTATATTTTTGTATTTTAAATTATCGTCTGTGTCTGAACACTGTCTAACACAAGAGACAAAAAATGACTGCCAAATGACAATTTAAAAAATTTTGTTTTTAACGGTAAAGAGTACTTAATTGTGTTTTGTTTTTGTTGTTGTTGTTGTTTTTGTTATTGTATTGTCGGCTACAATCTTTTAACAGAATTTAGTGTATTAAATGATAATTGATTAAATATGATAATAGCGGCCACACGGCATATTAAAAATTAAAATCAAGTGCCGGTATTTGACAGTTTGTAATTTTTTTTTTTTTTTTTGCGAGTACTGTATTCAGTAGTCATTGGTTGGTTAGTAAGTACTCACTCATATAATCGTGTAAAATTCGTATACATGTATGATTAAGAATATGAAAAATTAAAAGTACAATGAATAATAATAAAAAATATCATTTCATAATTAATTTTAAGTTGTGTTTTTTATGTCACGTGTATTTGCGGCTGCGTGTGTGTTATGTTTATGTTTGTAATCATTAATTTGTAAGGGCACATGTCAATTGTCTATGTTATAAGATATGTTTGTACTTTGTAATTAAGTTCGTAAATTTTATGATGTTGTTCTTTTTTTTATTCATAATAATTAAAGATTAAGACATTTTTAAAATGAAAATATACAAAGATTGAATAGGTCAATAATGATAATAAGTTATGTTAATAAATAAATTTTACCAATTACATAGAAACAATATTTAATTGATTAATTTAGCAAATAACCCTATAATCAAAGACGCTAGTTTAAATGTAAAATTTATGGGGAAACATATAAAGAGATTAAACTATGGAAGTATTTGAAAGTAAGTACTTATTAATTCATTTGTTAAATTTTTGTAATTATTTATGAAAAGATGTACTTCTTATGAGTACCTAGATACTTGTTGCACCTTTCAGTGTTTCTTATGTCAAAAAAAAACATCGACTTATAATTTTAGCAAATTCTGTTGATTATCTACACTTTGAATTAGGTACCTATCTTCTAAGTTCTAATCTCTTCTTAGTTTGAATCTAATTTGAATACCTTTAAATATACACATATGTCAAAAAACCTAACCCAACAATTTTCAAGCGGTTTTTAAAAAAAAAACATAAAAAAAGTAAAAGTTAATTCGCATTTAATAAACACAAGTACCCAAAAATGGTATAATTGAAAACAATTAAAAAATGATTAAATTAAAATCAATTGTAAATTTAAAATTTGATGAATATATTGTACTTGTCAAATAATTTTACATTATTATTGTTACCTATAAGTCTATTACGCAGATAATTGAATACAAATGATATTTTTCAAGTTTTTTTATTGTTTTTTTGATTAAAAACCACAATTAAGGTACAAAAAAAAACATTCAAATCAAAACAATTACAAAAACAACAACATACAAAACGAATTTAATTTTATCTGTCCTTGTCTAAAAATCCTTCAATAAAAGGGGGAAAAATAATCAACAACAAATAAAAAAGGTGTGTTTATAATATTTTTGTTTATGTTGACAATACAGTGTTACCTTCGTAAATTATAAAATGACAGAAAAAAGAGCAAATTTTTATTCCTTCCGTAATAATTTCAATCATGAATTCAAAATAAACCAAGAATTTTTAAAAATTAAATTAAAATAAAAAATAATTTTTTTGGCATTTGGCATATTTTTTTTTTAATTTAAAATATTTTCGAAAGAATTTTTGTATTTTAATTCTTTGCAAGGTCGCGAAATAAAATTTATTTTGCTCTTGTATTTTTTATTATTGCCAAAGTGCTTAATTAAAGAATTAGAACTTTTTAAAATTAAAAAATATGTCTACAAAAACCAAATTACTATCAATTGAATAAACAAAATAAAAAGAGAAATTAATAATAAGAAATTTAAAAAGAAAATAAAAAATATTTAAAAAATTTTTCTATAATTAAGTAAAATATTAATACCATATTATAGAAATTGTGTTTATAGTTTTTCAATTTTCTAATGTTGACAAATTTCAAATTTTGTAGTGTTCGTGCCAAAAATATCACAAAAAAAATGTGTTTATTCGATTGCATAACCGTGTCATGTTTTTTTTGGGTAAAAATAAAACCAATTTTTTAATGGTTTTATTTTTTGTTTATATTTTTGTCATAAGTTAAATTTAAAAATTTTAAATTAACATCAAATGAAATATTTTGACATTAATCATAATTTCTTAATAAAAATAATTATACGAATAGAAAAGAAATGTTTATTTTATAGTAAGTATAATGATTCAAATTTGAGGTTAGAATTAATTAATTTAAGAAGATTTTGACATTAAATGATTCAAATTTGAGGTTAGAATTTTATATTTTTGGAGTAAAAGAATGTTTCATGTTTAATCAAAACTCCTTTTAAAATAATACGGATGCAATAAGTTAACATTTAGCTTTTCCATATATTTAATTGCTTTCATCAATTCTAAATTGTACTTAATACAAAAAAGGAGTAAATTTACTCCAAAAAAAATTTAACAATATATATATTTATTTTAAAAAATTGGTTATTATTTTAATTGAAATAAGTAGTAGCTGTACTTTATTGCAAATCATTGTGTCTGAATATTGAATAAAGAATCTAGTAGATGAGTTTTAATTTTTTTTTAAATAATTAATTATCGAAATTTAATAACAATAATGGGAAATTAATTTTATATTAATATTTCAATTTAACATAAGTACCTACTTTAAAATTAATTTAAATTTAATTAGTACATCTTATACATTAAAAATTATGTTTTTATTATCAAGTATTCAATTGTTTTGATATTTTCAACTTTGAAATTTTGATAAACAAACAAATTAAATTTTGATGGAAAAAACTTTTTTTGAATGGTAGACATAAGATCAAAGATCGAAAAACCATTTTTACTCAATATAATTAATATTGTAAATGATATTTTACATTCATATTAAATTATTATTAAATTGTTTATATTTTGTCTAAAATCAATTGTAAACAAAGTATTTAATATCCGGTAATATACATATATATTTTATATGTATATATACTATATGTGCCATTTAATATATATGTACACCAATTCAATACTATTATTATTATTTTATTTTTATTTTTTTTTTTAAATGGCAAAAACAAAATTTTCCCCCAAAAATGCCCACTCATGAAAACGCAAAAATTTATCACAATAAACAACAACAAAAATATTAAGTATATGAGTGTATATATATATATGAGTGTAATTCGGTTGTAGTGGGATAAATAAAAAACAAAAATGAAGTACTACAAATTTAAAAAATAAAAATGAAATTATCATCACTAAGCGGCGTGATTTTTCATATGATTGTTAATTTAATTATTATATTTTCGAATCGTATTTTTTCATATTTTCAGTATAAGTTTTGTAGCACCTCAGAAACTTCAATTTTGCCCCCCTACAATAAAAAAAAAGAAAAACAAGAGACGACAATGATAAGGTTGGTAGGGTTTTCTCTGTCTATCATTAATTAATCACTATAAAATAAATTGTGACAAGGGGTCAAAAAACTTAAAAATAACTTTCTTATTAAAAAAAAAAAAAAATAAAAAAACAAAAAAATATGGTGACGACACAAAATAATAACAAAAACAATAAATTGTAAATTGCATGCCTGTCATATTTTATATTGCAAAAACAGTTAAGTGTTATGTTATTACATAATAATACTCACAAACAGGTGATCAATATACTTATGTACATAAAAAAATTATAAAAGAGTGGGATTATAAAGAAAAAAGAAGATGGAAATATAATTTGGTAAATACTTTAGGCAGTGATTGACATTTAAAATCACTTGAAATAAAGTAGTAGTAAGGATGGGATTAGCTATTCATTATGTAGTAAATTTACTACATTTTTAAAAAGATATAAGAAAAGTGAGGTTTTAAATATTATAATTTTTTTGCTTAATTAATTATTTTATTATTTTAAACTAAAAAAAAACGTTTAATTAAATGTTATCTATCTGATTTAATTAGATCAAATATTATATTATTAGCTGGATATTTTAAAGGTTGCAAATTAGTGAACGCATTAAAATTAAATAAATCTATTCAATAAATTAATTGAATAGATCTTTTTAATAATTAGAAAATGTAAAAATTGAATAATATTTAAGAAAATGTTAAAACTTAATGAGTTCTGAATAAATATATTATTCCAAATATAAATTATGAATAGGTAATCAAAATATAAATCAAAATGCTTAAAACCAAATGTAAAATAAAGGGCTTTTAACTCCTTATCTAAGTGATGCGAAAAAAATACAGATCTCTGTTAAATTTCGAAACTTCATAAGCTTAACAGTTTTAGTACTCGTACTAGTTAACACATACATTCAAAATTATCTCTAGCACTTAATAAATTCAAATTTAATTTAATTGTTAATAAGATTTAAAAAAAAAAAGTCAAAAAATTATCAATATTTCAATTAAAATTTTTATTTTGTTTTTACACGTAACGTTGACCTTCTGTAACCTTAGATATTTTTGTTCTGTTATTTTTTTTTATTATTTATTCTGTTAAAGAAATAGCATAATAAGCTTCTGATATTTGTACTTTGTATAAAGAAAAAAGGTATAGACAAACAAGGTTTCTTATCTATTCAATTAATGATAAGTGATAACGTATAAGTAAAAAAAAAAACTTATAATAAAAAAAAACATTGAGACTCCCCGTCAAATCAAATTGTAATTAAAAAAATAATAAATTAAAAAAGTGTCGTATACTGATAACAGAAACAATATTACATATTAATATATATGTATACGGATATACCTAATTGGAATATTTAGACTAAAATTGTTCAAAACACAATGAAATCACTTTAATTTGAATTGAAAAATTCAGAGAGATCAATTTCATTTATCGTAAATACATCCTACAATAGATTTTATTTACGAATCGATTTGATGTATCCTATAATGTATTTAATTGAATAATTTAAGTAACAAAGTTAAGCTGCTTTTACACAGTCAATTATATTTTCATTAAATATTTAAATATTCTATACCTCTATAAAAGTTATACAGTTCAATTCAATTTATCAGAAATTCATCCTTGATTTTATTTTGGAATCAATTCTGAATCCTTACAAAATGAAAATGAATAAATCAACTTTAGGCTGGTTTCACACAGTCAATTATTTTTTTATTAAACATTTCTTAAGATAAACGAGTTATTGTAATAGAAATAAAAACTTGTAAGTAAATCCAATAAAAAATAAATCAAATATAACAAGTTAATTCAATTGAGATTCTACTGTATCATTGTTTATTTTTTTCAAAAAAAATCTAATAAACAATAATATTATCGTATCATTTCTATGTTTAATTTATATTTATTTATATTTGATATATAACAATAGTATATAAGTATGAGTAAATACTTGTGTTCAATTATTTAAGACAAGTATTTATATAAAAATATTTTAAATATAATAAATATAGAACACTTTTAATTTCATTTCTTATCTTAATAAGTTGTTTAGTTACTGTTTAGTAAAAAAAAAATTGAGTTCACTAATAAAACATTGATTATTTAAATTTAAATTATATTTTACTTATATGTTTATTACGTATAACTGAGATAATCATTTTATTAAAGTACTTATATATATATATTTTATATATTGAAATATTGTCTATAAATTTAAGTTAAAATGTAACAAAATTTTATAATCAAAAATTTACAAAACCGTGACTATCATTAATTTTTAAGTGTTTAACTTAATTTTAATTCAAATTTAATTTAAAAAAAAAAATTGTATTCTAATTAGAAACTTTCAAAAAAATTGACAAACTTTTTTGATGGGAGATATTTTTAAATTTGATGAAAATTTTTTGACTACAACCAAAGTTTATACAGAAACTTACAGTTCAAAAGTTTTATTCAATGTTCAGAATATTTTTAAAAATTGTGATTACTTACAAGCTATTTTCAACTTTTTAAACTGCTTTAGATACTTCAAAAAAGTAATTAATATCTTTAGATTTTTTAGTTATTGAACATGTGGAATATTTAAGGTGTTACCAGCCTATATGAATAAATACTATCAATATTTTTTGAAATACATCTTGTAATAATTACGAAAGATGATTTTACAGTTAATTAGTTATAATTAAATTCATATATAAACAATACATATGATTAACAGTTATTTAATTAAAATATAATATTACGTGATTAATTACTTTTAATATTACGTGATTAATTAAATAAACCATTGAATTCATCATAGTATATAAAATATATATTATTTTGCGTTAAATTATTATTATTATTGTCTTCATTTACGTTTCCATTTTGAAATATTTTAAATTTTTTTTAAATTTTATATATATTATTTAATATTTTTTTTTTATAATTAATTTTAAATTAAATTTAAATTTTTTTTTTTAATAATATTTGCATAGACTGTATATTAAATTACTGACTTCTAATTGCGCAACTGTTTCTTGTTTTTTTTTATCATTTACCAAGTAAATAAAAAAAAAAATAGCAAAATAAAAAATTCTTTTAAGAATATTTAAAGCAACTTTATAATATTAATAATTTCCATATATGATAATTAAATAAAAAAAAATATGGGGTATAGTTAAGTACAAAAAAAATGAATACGAAATACTAAATAAAATAATATTTGTAAAATAACTAAATAAATATAAAATAAATTATTTAATTTTGGGGGAGAAAGAAATGTTAAAATAAAAGGAATATATACAAAATTTTTAAAAAAGATATTTAAAATAAATATAGAATAATTTTACAAGGTCATATTAAATAATAATATTAATTTCTTTTTTTTAAAACATACTTTTATATACATATATATATATATATATTTACTTTATTTCCAGATAATTAAATTTAACAAATATGTCAATTATCTTATGCAATATAACAAAATACTTAACTAATAGGTTGTTTCAGATATTTTACACCCCCCCTTGAAATTCTTTTGATTTGAATTTTTTTTTAAGCGCTAACTGTTCAACAGTTAGGCTAATAAGTCTGTCTATATACCATAGGTACATGTTGGAACAGGGGGTCATATTATATTCGTGTTATTAGAATTGATCTTATTGAATTCCACATACAATTTAAACATGAGATAGTACGAGGTCTTATAACATGTAGAAACGTCTTAGATTTTCAATATTTACAATTCTATTTTTTGTTTATATTTAGCATTTGTTTATATTATTATATTAATTTATTTTTTATTAGAGATATATAATTATTAATTATTGATTAACCCAGTAATTTGAACCCAATTGCGAATGGTAGCTTAGTCGAGACGAAAACCAGAAAAGTTTCTTTCACTTTCACTAGAATTCGAACCCAGGCCTTTCCACGTGAAAGGTCAGCACTCAACCACTGTTTATTTGCAACAGAAAGTTTAAAAATCTGAGCCCTATTGCTCGAACCACTTATCACTCATTAAATAATCATTGTTTGATAAGTCAGTGATTTTTACTAATCCAACTTCATTGGTATGTGGTCAAATGATTATTTCATTAGTGATAAGTTATAAGTTCTTGGTACAATAAGGCCCAGTTTAAATCAGGATTAAATCTAGCACATTCTAGAGAACACATATAGTAACTGTGGTTGATTGAAAAAACAAATGCCCAAAGTAATTTTAAAAAATTATTCTGATGGTACTCTTTCATCTTTAGGATTAGGGGTTGAGAGTCATTTATTAGGAAGATATGTATTAATTAAATGGTCATATAGAAAATTTTAAATTCTATATATATACTTATACTTCCATTTCTAAAATCTTAGCACATGTTTGTTTAACATTGAAATTAATTAAATATTAAATGATAATGAAATTAATTCTTCAGCACACTTAATGAAAAGCCTTTTAACTTTAGGTAAATATTACATAATTAATAATTTTAAGAATCCTTGAAGAGAAGTTTTCCGAAATTTTCCGAAATTTTCTTACCGAATAAAAAATAAAATTAAGAACCCATGTCTTGTGACAAATGTGATATTGACAAAATTGTTAAATGGATGGTGAAATAAAAGTTTTGATAAAAAATTTATAAATTTACTTTAAGATTAATTATATTCAATTAGAGATTCAACCTTGAAAATTTTCCAAATTATAAAATTCAATTTGTTTTATATATATATATACATTAACCTGAGGTTCTGTTGAAAACACTTAGTTCTTTTTATAATCCATTTTTATTTTACAATTTAAATATAAACAAATGTTTATTAAATGATGCAAAACTATCAAAAAACGGATGAGAGCAGTTGGAGAACCATCACGTGTCAGCAATGAGTAATCCAAAAAAAAAATTTTGTTGGATATTTTATTTTTTTAATATGTTTCAGTTTTTCTTTAAAATCCATTGGAAAATTTTCAATAAAAGAGCATCTGTTTTTGTTAAGAATTCTTAATTTTTTAAATTGAATTAATTCTAAGATTGTTGACCTTAAAAGTCAATTATATAAAATGAAGGGAGGATATGAAGAGTTGAAATAAACGAACGATTCGATTTTGAGTAGGCACTTCATAGATCTCTTAATATTAGATCTGATAGCCTATGCATGTTAAACAATTAGACTTTTTAATATAGGGAAGGAAATAGCGAATAGAGCGTTTTAGATACAATTAATAATAATTATTACTGAATCTAAAAAATGAAACTAGATCATAAATTTTCTAAACTGACCCTAACACTTAAAGATTCTATTAAATAATTATGGTAAAACCATTCAAAGATCTGATGAAGTAGAAGAATTAATTGGATTTCCTTAATACATAATTACATTTATTCGAATCAAATTGAATTATTTATTAATATGGTATTGAATGTACACACTTTTTTTTGTATTATTATTTTTTTTAATAAGCTTGGAAAATTCTTATATATTTTCTATACATGTATGTATTAAAATTCAATTTTTATTTGCAATGGTTCATTTAATTTTCATAACAAATATTAAAGAAAATGATTCAGAAAAAATACCACAGAAATTGGTTTAGTTAATTAAAAAACAAGAATAACAATAATAAGGAATTTTTCCAAATGGACCAATTTGTTTTGGATTATTAATTCTAAAAAAAATATGTACATATATATTGTAGAAGTATTGAAATTTAAAATAGAAATTTTATTTCAATGTTTGTGGTTCTATTCGTAGGAAAATTATTTGGAAAAATATTAATAAATAAGGATTCCCGAAGAATTATTAGTAATTTAAATTTCCCACACTGGTATTTTTATAACATAAAAACTTTAAGATATTAAAATGGTTGTCCTTAAGTTTTTTTATGGATCTTTTAAGCGAAGAGGCAACCATTACAGACCCTGTTCTTTTTTATCTACATTAGAAAAAAACTTGTTTTATAAAAACAATTTTCCTTGAGAAATTTACCTAAAAGTATGCAAAATTGTAACAATTAAAATTTTTTAAAGAAACTTAAAGAAAGGTGGGTTTTAAATTTTCTAGTTTAAGCTTAAACGTCGCCCGATGCGGTTCTACTCTAGCTCATACTTAATGAAAAAAGTAAAATAGTCTATCAAAATAAAAATTAATAAAAAAAAAAAATTAATATAAAAATATAACTTTAATACGAAATAAAATTAATAAAAATAATCATTAAAAAAAAAAAAATATTTAATAAAAGTGCAAAACTTTTTTTTGATTGCATCCTCTTAAAGGATTGCAATCATGCCATTTAAAAGCAATGTGAAAAAAAAAAATACATTAAAAGAATCCATAAATGAAAAACTTTGCAATATCTTAGACAAAAACGAACAAAAAGTAAATGAATTGCAAGAATTAGTGAATAAACTGCTAAAAGAAAATGCCGAGTTAAAAGAAGCCATGAAAAAGCGCCCCCCAACCACCTCAAATGAAAGGGTTGAGAAGAGCTACAACTTTCCTATTCCACTGATGGACACCGATTGTGAGGACAGTGAAATAGAATCGGAAGAAGAAATAGAAAAAATCGAAGAAATTCAAAATATGGATTATAACCTCACAATTCCAGAAAAAAAAAATTACTTAAATAAAAAAAATCCGAATTACAATCAAACTAATAATACCGACAAAAAAATGCCACCAATAAACTTATTTAACACCAAGGTTAGCCGATTAAAAGAACTGATGAAAAACAAGCTACAGGTAAAAAACTTTTTAGTAAAAGAATATCCAACCAACCAATCAGCAGCACTATATACCTACAATATAGATGATTTTAATAAAACCAAAGAATTGCTAAATGATGCAGAGGTTAAACATTACACATATACCCCAAAAGAACAAAAAAGAATTACTATGGTCTTGAAAGGTTTAAACAATACGTACTCACCTGAAGAAGTACTGCATTACTTAAAACAACATGAAACCGAAAACACCAAATTTGAAAAAGTAACACGCTTGACTACTAAGCACTCAATAAAGAATAATATCTTACTACCACATTATATTATCCAAGCAGCACCTGGTAGTTTAAAAGAAGAATTAATCAAAATAAAATCCATTGATTACCAAATTATAAGATGGGAAAAGTTAATGAAACGAGACCTAGTGCAATGCACCAAATGCCAGCGGTTCTCGCATTCTTCTGCAAATTGTTTTATGGAACCGCGTTGTGTTAAATGCGGAAAAAATCACTCACCAAGCCAATGCACAATTACCCCAGATGATCCCAAGGAAAAGCTGTATTGCATATTGTGTGGTAATAATGGACATCCAGCTTCTTACACAAAATGCGAGGAATTTCAAAAAAAATTAAAATTACGCGAAGAAATAAAAGAAACAAAAAAAAACAAAATTGTAAGTAAATATAATCTGTCACAGAGTTTTATTAATAAAAACATTTCTTATGCTAATGCTTTAAGTAATAACAATAATATTAACACTAATTCTAAAAATCGCAATAATATTAACACTAGTTCTAAAAATAACAATAATATTAACACTAATTTTCAAAATAATTGTAATAACACTGATGCTAATAACAATAACAATGATTCTTATTTAAATATATTACTAGAAATAAAAAATTCAATCTTAAAATTAGAAAAAGAAAGCACAGAAAACAAAAACAATTTTAAACTAATTTTTAAAAAACTTAATATGAAACCTAACCAACAACATGTCACATTTAACTAAAACTTTCAAATTAATTTCAGTAAATGTCAATTCTTTAATCTCTTACAATAAAAAACTTTCTCTTTTACACTTTCTTGATAATCATAAACCTGATTTCATGTGTCTGAGTGAAACAAAATTAAATACAAGCATTAATATTAATTTTGACAATTATACCATAATTAGACGAGATAGAATGTCAAACATAAAAGGTGGTGGCGTGGCCATATGTATAAAAAAAAAATATAAATATAACTACGTAAGCAACAAAATTTTTGATGCATTTAAGTGCATTGAAGCGTGCATAATATTAATTAAATTAAAAAATGCAAAAAAATTATTTATTATTTCTGTTTACGTGCCAGACAGAAACAACGATAAATTTATTGAAGAAATAGAAAAAATTTTTGTTACTCTAAATTTAGATAACACAAACAATTATTATATAATAGCAGGTGATTTTAATGCAAAACATATAAACTGGTCTAATACATATAATGACACAAGAGGAAATTCATTAAATAATTGGATAAAAAATAATGAATTAAAGTATAAATTAAAATTACATAAAACAGATGGCCCCACTTTTGTAAGATCTAACTCTTATATTGATTTAATAATAACTGATGTTCGATTTAATTTTTTTTACAAAAACCCATATAATAAATTAACAACAATGGCATATGATAGCGATCACAATGCGATTAACTTCGAATTTTCAATAACAAATAACGATATAAATATACAAGAATTAACAGAACAGCATAAATTTCTTTTCAAAAACACCAACTGGAATAAATTTAAGAAAAAACTTGATAAAAACTTTGATACCGAATATTTAAATTCCAGAAATCAGATTTGTGATAACAGCAATTTAAATACAAAAAATATAAATTATCATTTAGTTAAAATAGACAAAATAATTATTAAAACTATAGATGAAGTAGTACCAAAAAAAGAACAAATTAATAACATAAACAAAATAAATTCTCCGATAATTAAAAAACTAATAGCCAAAAAAAACAGCTTGCTTAACGATCTTCATCGAATACGTTCACAGAACCTAAATTTTTCTATTCATCAAATAAACTTTCTTAAAAGCCTCCTTAACAACATTAATTCTTTAATAAAGCAGCGCATTAAATTCGAAATTAATCAATATTGGCACAATAGAATTAGCAAAATTAATAGCAAAAACAATAATATGTTCCCTGAAATAAACAAAATTTTTAGAAAAAAATCCAACTTCAATATCAATAGTTTGCATATAGATAATAACGAACTATTAACTAAAAACAATATAGATGAGGCTAATCTCAGTAAAACAAACGACAATAAATATATTTTAAAAGAAAAAAAAGATATTCTAAATGTTATTAGCTCATATATAGAAGATACACATAAAATAAGCATTCCTGATACCGTATTCCACAACCGCATTAAAAATAAAATAAACGAATTTAAAAATATAAACAAAATCAAAAAACAAAATAATATAACAATACGTAAATTTAGTGTTAACAATAAAGCTTCACAACAAAAAAACAGAAACAATTATTTCACAGATTTTGATGAATTAAAAAATATAATGACGAATTTAAAAAACAAAACTTCACATGGTGCAAATGGAATTCCCAATCTGGTAATAAAGAATTTGAGTGATAAAATAATTAATAAATATGTGATATTATTTAATAACGCGCTAAATCACTCGTACTATCCTGCAACCTGGAAACTAGCTCGTGTAATGGTATTTAAAAAACCGGGTAAAGATCCAACAAACCCTAGTAATTACAGGCCTATAAGCTTGCTTCCCAGCATTAGTAAAATTTATGAAATCCTAATAAATAGTAAGATTACAAATCATATTAACACAAAAAACATTTTACCGGAAAACCAATTCGGATTTCGATTCAAACATTCGACAATACATGCAGTAACAAAATTGACATCCGACATATGTTGGCATATAAATAAAAAGAATGGAGTAGGAGCATGTCTCATTGATCTTGAAAAAGCCTTCAACTCTGTTTGGATTGATGGCCTAATATATAAACTGCTATATAAGTATAAATTCCCACAACATCTAGTAGCTTTAATACAAGATATGATTAGCGGCAATAAATTTTATATAGAAAGACATGAAACCGAACTTTATCCAAAAATTTATCAATTGGGTAATGGACTTCAACAAGGTGCAGTAAATTCACCAATTTTATTTTCGATTTATATCATCGACATGCTAAAAATGTTAGAATTGGTCAAAGGATTTAATTATTCTATAGCCTTTGCGGATGACATAATTATTTACTCTGCAAGTAATAGGGTGGATCAAGCTCAACAATCCGTTCAGAAAATGTTCAACATTATTATAGATTTCTGTAAAATATGGTTACTAAAAATTAATTTTAGCAAGTGCGAAAGCATATTATTTAGAAATACTTATTGTAACCTTAATTACAATTATAAGAAAAACTGGAAAAAGTTCATTATAAAGGCACCCAACAGAATCGAGATAGCTACCAAAAAAACGGTGAAGTACCTAGGAGTTTACCTACATAGAAATCTGAACTATATACACCAAGTAAAAAGTGTAACAGATAAAGGCATCAAAGCATTTTATGCATGTAAAAATCTATTTTATAATAAGGCGCTCATCAATAAAGTTAAAATCATTGCATACCTTACATTGATCAGACCACTTCTATCATATGGTATACCAGTATGGTATAATATAAGCGGCAGTCTCATGGAAAAAATCAGAAAATTTGAAAGAAAGTGTATAAGAGTATGTATAAGTAAATCACACAAACCAGAATCTGAATACAAATGTTTTTATTCAAATAAATATTTGTACAAAGAAGCAAACATAAGTAGAATCGATAATTTTATGATAAAATTAATTCGAAATCATTATGTTAGAGCAACAAATACTCCAGAAAATGGTCTTATATCTCATATATATTACCACAATGAGGAGTACATTAAAAAAACTCTGCTCTCGGGTTTCATAGCACCAGAGCATTTTATATATCTAGATAAAAATGGTTATATTCAAAACCTGAATCATGTCCCTATACTATATCACTATAGTAGACGGGCTACATGTAAAACTATTGAATATGATCCTGGTAACATTAATAGAGATCTCCTTAAGTATGACATGAGTATTCCTCATAAGGATACATTAATTAGGCAAAACTGTTGGTGGTTAGGTACATCATGATATATATAGAAACATATTTTTTAGTATGTATACTAGTGTAAGGTAGGCTAAGTTTTAAATTAGGTTAAGATAGTTTAGGTTTTTAGAAAAATTAAAAGAATAAACATTGTTTTTTACATCATTTTTTACAATGAAATTTGAAAGATATGAAATTATATAAATATATGTATATTAAAAATTAGAGTAAGCTAAATTAATATTGACATAACTTAACATAAAAAAATAATTATATTTTTAGATGTTAAAAAAAAATAAAATACAGATAAGAAACATTTTTGTAAACTTTTTTAGGTTAAGGTAAATTTGAGAAATTGGAATAAATAAAGTTTAATTAAAAAAAAAAAAAATTTTAAATTTTCTAAACGATTTTTGGAAATGATTTTTCGTGGGAATACTTAGCGTTTTATAAAATAATTTTTTTTCAAAGAAAATTAATTATACCAAAATATGATTATTCTGTTCTAAGAAAAACACAGAATTTGAAATCATAATTTTTTAAAATATTTTGAAATTTTTCCAGAAATAATTTCTTGGAAATGACAGAACCCAAAAATAAAAAATAAGAAGAGAAAGAAAAAAAGATAACAAAGTTAAAACATACATAAAGATTATATATAAATACCTTACAATATATATATGTTTTAGGAAAATTTCTGGAAATACTTTAGTTTTTATATTCTAAAAGTTATTATATTTGTTAATTTAATAAAGATTATATTTATATGCGTGTATACGTTTGGGGAATTAGTTAAGGACACTAGAAATAATTATTTCAAAAGCTTTGTTATACATACAAGTATATAATATATGTAACATTTATGTTTTTAGGATCTAAAAAAATCCCTTCTTTGTAAAATAAAAGGCACATGCATAAAATACCTAAAACTCAACAATTTTAAACTTTTTTGCTATCATAATACATAATTACACTTGAGTGATTTTTATTTCATCCCTTTTTTATATGAATCCCTAAATTTTTGTAAAAGTTAAGTTAGAAATAATTTTTATTGACCTTATTTAATCCTTGAATTATTATGAATTTTGTATTTAAATATAAAACTATAAATTCATTAATGATTATATATGCGTCTTACATTATAAAATGACTAATGTTAAAAATAAATTAAGAACTCTTATTATGAAAACTATAGTATTCTAATTTTTAATACCTACTATGATAAGCTCGAAACCTGATATTGCATATATATTCTTAAAAATAAATAATCACCTAATTCAAATAAATCAATTAGTTTATAATACACTGCGCCAAAAAAAAATTTGGATTCGGTAAACAAAAGACTTAGAAGTAAAAAAATTTGTAATTAATTGAAAAATTTCAAAAATCCTAATCATAAAAATATTATTAAATTCAATTAATAAATATTTTATATTAAAAAATTATTATTGCGCCTTTTTTTATGCAAAAATCACTCACTCTTCAAAAAATATAAGATTACAATCACATAAATTTTAAATTTATATTTATATTATAAAATTTTCTTTTTTTAGTACAAAAACGTGATTACAATTAAAAAGTATCATCACGTTTTTTGGTACTCATAAAACAGGATCATTGTTCTGTAATTGATTTATCTTTTCCAAGCAATTACATAATTTTTATAAACTTTGAATATAAATTTAAAATTATGATTTTAAAACAACAAATACACAATAACCTTAATTATAAAAAAAGTTTTTTTTAATTTTTTTTATGAAAGTACTTGATCATCACTTGAATATTTTAAAATTTTTATAGTAAGTGCAACTTCAAAACTTTTTCTTTTAAATAACAACAAGTAAGTACATTTAATTTGTAATTACTTTTATAATAAAGTTTATATAAATTTACTAACAATAGTTTAATATTTAGAAAAAGTTTTAAAGTACTTGAAAGTACTTACTTATATATAACGATAATTTAATATTTCAAAAAAGACTTAAACTACTTTAAAGTACTTATATATATAACGATAGTTTAATATTTCAAAAAAGACTTAAACTACTTGAAAGTACTTTATTGTATACATAACGATAGTTTAATATTTTAAAAATGACTTAAAGTACTTTAAAGTACTTATATAATTATTTATATTAATTAAAAATTACAAAAGTAATCAATCAATCAAATTTTTTTTAATAACTTTCATATTGATTACTAATCATTTTATTGTAAATAAACATATTAAAATAATAAAACACTTTTACTATTAAAATATTATTTAATCCGCAAAAAACTAATCAAACATTATTACACCAAAGTTTAAGTGGTACAATTAGATATTTGTTTATATTATACTTTTACCCAAAAGTAAAAAAATTTTAATTTACGCGTCATTTCAACCGCGAGAATATTTAATAAAAAACTTTTTCATCGCACATTATTTAACTTTTCAACACATTATGTACATGTTAATATATATATATATATATATATGTTTTCAATTCATTTGAGACCACATTTGGGACAATTTAAATTTCATAAATAACACAGAGATATACATTTACAATATGAATATATAAATACACATAAAATATTAATATATATAACATATTGTTTATATTATAGTTTATAAACTATCTCTATAGTATTTCCAGAAGTTTACACTGATTTTTGAAATACTATATATAATTATATGTATCTTACAGATATAGTTAAAATATACCGCTTATTCAATACTGAAATTAGTTTTTATTATTTCTTTATATCCTTTTTCCGTTTTAAATTTGGAAAATTAAAAGTGGTTAAAGGATTCATAAACAAATACAACAATAAATATGAAATAGAAAATAAAACTAATTAAAGAAAAACCCGCAATAAATTACAAAACTCAATCTAAATATCTTTAAATAAAATATCTTGAGTATTATAAATATTTTGGTATTAAAAAATTTTGAATACTTTTGAAAAAATCTAATATTACAATATTTTACTATACAAATCACAATCGTGGTCTTTCAAATAGTAGTGACCTCAATTTTTTTCGATTTTTTTGATAAATAATAAGTATATAAGAATATATAACTATTATATACATACATATATGTACATATATCTTCAAAACTACTCGTACTAAATAATTTTTTATAATTTTTTAACATTCACTTATTAGCCTCACCATACGACTTCTGTCTTTCATCACTTTTATTATAATACTGACAAAACAAAACATTCTTTTCATTCTTTCTATTGTAAAATTACTACAAAATTGTTTATAAACGGTGTTTTTTTGGCAACAATGAAAACAAAACATCAAAACATTTAAATCACATGAAAATCATGTGCGCCATATTTTAATCCAATCATTTTTTGTTCTTTAGGTATAAATGGAACCTAAACAGAACCTAAGACGTAAAAATTCAACAAAGTATCATAAAATACAAGAACAAAAGAATACATACCTACACCTAATACTTATATATAGTCCTATAGCTTAAATATACATAAAAAATCTAAAAGATACTTCAATAACAAGGATATACTTGCATAAATGTATATATATAGTATACTTATGTTGTATACTTGAAATGCGATATCCTATACAATTCTTATCAAATTTTTTTTTTATAAACAAACCAGAATATACACTATATTATTATATAATACTTATATATATATATATATATATATATATATATACTTTATCTACATTCAGGTATTTTCATATATCCTTTATATCCTGTATTATTTTTAAATACCTTCTATTTTCATTTATTCCCAGTCCAAATAATATGAAAAAAGAAACGTAGAAATACAAAAAAAAAAATTACGTAACTTGAAAACTTTGTTCTGCAACATTTTCAAAAAAATTAAAAAACAACTCATCTACAATTCCTTTATTGTATACTTTTTTTTTTTATTATCCAAATCGTTTCCACGAAATTCCGTTATTATAAAACTTTTACTACTATTATAAAAATGCATTTAAAAAATTTTTTACAAACTCGAAATAATCTCTAAATATAATAAAATATTCTAAGCGCCATTCTTATTATTATAAAAATTTAAATATGAATCGCATTTTACCATTTTTTTCATTTTACGATATTTACTAATTTTTTATTTTATTTTATTATTTTTCTTCTTTTTTTTTTTTTTCTTGGTTTTCCCACTTGTTTTCATACAACAAAAAAAATTGAAAAATTTATAAATACATTTTCTATAGAATTTTCCAAACATATATAAAAGTTTTGTTTTTCTTATTTTTTGTATAATAACGGAACCTACGCTTTAAAATATCCTTGTTAAAAAATATTACAATTCTGATCTCCTAATCATTTCGGTTCCCACTCCACAAAAATTTCATTTGATAGATATACTTATACATCGTAAAAAATTTTTTAAAGCTATTTGTTCTTTTAAAATAAAAATTTCTATGGAATTTTTTGTCTCTTTCATTTTCTATCTCTCTTTTATACGATGGAAATTTCCTTTTTTATAAATACTTAAAAGGATCCAAATATGAAAAACTATCATCAGTTATGCCTTGTAGGTATATAAGTAAGTAAAAAAAACAACAGTGTATCCTCTTTCAAGGAAAATTCAAAAAGTTTATTTATATATATAAATAAATATATATATGTATGTTCGTGTATGTTTAATAATCCTCGATAGTTTGTATTCTGTATTGCGCATATGCAAAACGTAAAATGAATAAATTAACAAAAAAAAAAAGCCAAATTTAATGATAACATTTCAAGGATACTCAATACTAATACACTGTTACATATTTTATAATCAACCTATACAAATACACTAACAATATAACGAATGAAAAATATTTTTTTTAATCTCCTACACAATCTTAATGTGTTTGTCAATGAAAATTTTTTTTTTGACTGTGGCTCCTACATTCCTTCTGATTCCCTCATTTCCAGAAACAATTTCACTGTACATGCGGTATATGGAGTACTACGCTAACTAACACATATACATAAATTGTTAGTAAAAAGGATATTTATTTTTTATTTAGAGAGGAAAAATAAAAAATCAATACAATGTTTTTATTTTTTCGGTTTTCTATACAGTAAATTTGTTTTGGCAACAAAATCAGAAAATAATGTTGGCAACAATGTTGATGATTTTTGTTTTTTTTTTTTTGTAGAAACAAATCTAAGGAAAAACTCATAGAAAAAAAACTAAACGTCCTTGTTATTACTGCAAAAGTACAATGTCCTGAAATTGGTACGATATAATGAAGATGAAAGTTTTTTTCTACAGAAATAAAAAAAAAAATTTATGTATACATATAAATTATTAGGTAATTATACGTACAGTGTAAATGTATAATATAACTGTAAAATACTTCCGGAAAATTTTAAAAAAAAAGTATTTTTAAATTTAATTTATTTGAATTACATGATTCATATAACAGAACTATAATATAGTAAAAATTTAAATTAGATTTTTATTATAAATTATATATATATATATATATATATATACTCGTATAATATATTATATATATATATATATATACTATAAAATATATTTCATAATAGAATTGTGGGAGTTGAGGACAAAGAAAGGACAAAAGTTCATTAAACATATACATTTTCATTTATTAAATTTTATATACAAGTCAGGAAGCTCAAAATTTTCCAAAAAATTAATATTTGGGTCAATACAAATACAATTGAGATACATGTGTTCAATGTATCTCAAAATATACTCATCAATTCAAATTAACTTATGTCGGTTCAAAAAACTTGAATAAAAAGGTTGTGAACTAACCTAGATCAACATTATTAGAATTGCGTTCAGTTTCCTTTAGAAGTCTATCTTAATAAAATCACTATTGATAAGTTAAAATCACTTATCAATAAAATTAATTAATTGATGAAGTGTTAAGATCAAGTCATAAATTTAAAATATATAACTGCGAATACAAAAGTACAAAAAAATCTATCTACAGATACAATAAACAGTTACGCAATCAGAAATTATGTAATTTTTAAATATTAAGGATTCTTTTTTTTTAAAAAATCATCATTGGCTTGAACAAAAACAGTATTTAGTATTGTATAATATTACGTAACAATTTTTCTTTTTTTATTTTCCTCTGATACAATTCACAGGTGGAATGGGTGAATAACATTAAGGACGAATATCAGATACTGTATTGTATGAAATATTACCAGCATGTTACAAAATATATATAAAAAAAAAAAGTACTTGTTTAGAATCAAATATTATAAAAATGAAATGGGTAAATGATGGGAAAATTGTGGGTGAACTAGAAGTATCCCCCTTCAAGTATTCGGAAAAAAGTTTTTTTGTTTCTGTTTTTTGAAAAACCATTGTAAAAAAAAATAAAAAAAAAATACAAGTGATTTATAATGAATAACATTCCATTGTACATGTGATATATAAAATATTTATTCTAAATTATATAGACAAGACACAAAAGTACTTTAACAGGAAGCTCAAAGCTGAAAAATTAACCTACCTTGAGGTAGGTTTTTCCTCCTAAAAATATGCAATTTTTTCAAAAAGTATTATATTGAAACAAAAAAGGATCGTAGTTAAATAAACGTAGCTTAAAAATGCTGGATAAGCAATATATGAGTTTTATTTATTACAAATAAATAATATTTTTATTTTTTAGCTATAGAAGGGCCTGGACCCTATTGGTTACTTTTATTTTTCCTTTATTAAACGTTATAGCAAAAGTTATAGGAATCCAAATACTTATTTTTTTTAATATTTATTTCTAGTAGCATAAAAATAGTCATATAAAATCATAAAATCAAAAATGACGTTCTTTAATAAAACGAATATGATCCAAGCTAACGAGCCATATAATAGCTAAACAATTTTATAATATGAATCCCAATTTCCAAATATTATCTAAAAGATATTTTAAATTTTTAAACAAATGTATTGTGTTTTTTATTTCTTTTCAAAATCATTTCTGGTATCTTAGATATTCAAACAATGTTTAATGTATAAGTCCTTCATTTTTAAAATAAATAAAATAAATATGTAATTTTTTTTTTATTATATGCACAAACACATGTAAATTAATGAAAGGAAAAAAAAAAATAAAGAATACAATATGAACCACATTGCGTCCTTGTTTGTTCAGAGCTATATAAAATGAACGTACCATAAAAAAAACTGGCAGCCTTTTTTTATTCATTTATTTGTTTGTTTATGTAAGATACATAAAGGACATTAAAATTTAAAAAAAAAAAAACAATAAAAAAATCATAAACAAAAACAAAAAGAAATAATTACAAAAAGTCCTTGCCAAAATGCTTTGAGGCAAATAAACTGTAAATATAAGTACGTATGTGGTATGAACAGTGTGTGACAAAATGTTTAAAACTTTTAAAATTGAAAATGTATTTATAATTAAAAAAAACTCAAGGATCCTATGAAATATCCTTACATGTAAGGATATTTTGATATTTATGGTTTTTAACATGATATAAGATTTTTTGATAATTTTAGATTTGTTGATTCATTTTGTAACACTCTGCCGTTATTTTATAAAAATTTAAAAAATAATTGTTCAAAAGAAAAAATAAAACATAATCAAATTTAACAATCAAAACCAACTAATCAATTAAATAGTTACAATGGGCGGAATGTTTGCATGCTAAAACCCACGAACTTATCATTACCATAGGAGTCTTAAGTAAATTAAATTTGAAAATTTTTTCGAGTCGTAATGGTTATTTTAAAAACGGAATTCTCTGCATTGGAATAGGGATCCGTTTCAAAAATCAAATAGGGCTAGGCCTAATTAAACATAATATCTGATAAATATCAAACATCTGAGCTAATATTTGAAGAATATTGAAAACCTTAAGACAAAATGGAGCAATTCAAACATCACCTTTAATTTAATCCTGAACATTTTTTTAAATACAAATTTTATATTTTGAACTGAAATTCAATTAAGTTAGTACTTCAATATATTTTAAAGAATGAGCATTTCAATTATGTATTATGTCAGTTACAAATATATTTAATTCAATAAATAATAAAAAAAAATACTTAATTCTAATCTGATTGAATCAAAATGATAAATGATTATTAGAATATAAAATTTTTTTAATTTCAAAAGAATTAGGGAACTGTTTTTTTTTTTTATTTAATTTAGAAAACTAATTTAATAAATCAATTTTTGGTTCTTAAGATATACAATACAAAATTACCTTCTCTCAAATTAGGTTTCTTTTGCAAACCACAAATACGTAAAATTTACCAAAATTATTAAAACCTCAAAAATAAAATTTCTTTTATTCAACGTTTTTTTTTTAAAATTAATCGATAATTTTAAGTATTTATTTTATTTCAATGAAAAGTCTGTACGTTTTTATGTAAATATATATATATATGCCTATAAGTTAAAAACGAAACACAAGTAAAATTTAAAATTTTTTTAAATAATTGCATATATTTAGGAGAACTTGTTAAAAATTTCTACTAATTTAAAAGGGTATCATAATTATCAGATAACACAAATTATAAGTTCCTCATCCAATTTAAAAAATGTTCGGGAATCATTTAAATGAGTTTATCAGAGCGCTGTTGCCCATAACAAATTTTTATTAATTGCATATTTCTAGGAGTAACTATGATTTGATTTTTCTTAGTCAATTCTAAATAATATTTTATAAGTAATTTAAGGATTCCGTCTTTCAATATCAAATTACTTGCTAAATATTTATAAAATAAAATGGTATTTATTTAAATTATCAAATATATAGAAGGCTTATCATACATAAATATTGATTATTTATTTAAATATCATACGCACATATTTGACATATTTTTGAAAAATAAAATTTTGTAATCATGATTTCAAGTAATGTCTTTAAATCGTGCTTGATCAGACATCAGACGTGATTAAAACTTTTCTTTATAAGTTTTTTAAAGAATTTTTTAAAAGATTTTTTCAATATATAACTACTCGGAAAGTATTCTAGATTAGCTTTTAGTCTAATCGTCATATTGGGATATCCAAAATATTTACTTATGTATATGTATGTACTTATATATTCGTTTTTCATTTCCATTTATTTATTAACCTCCCACGCTATTTACGTAAGAAAATCTTTCTATTGTTTGAAAAATAATCTATAAACATTTTCATTTGTGTAAAGGACTTATAAAGGAGAAAGCTATGATGTCATTTGGTTCAAAACAAAAAATGTACGGGAGGTATAAATGAAATAATTTTCTTTCATTTTTACATCATCTTTTCCAATTCTCCAATTTCAATCCCTTCATAACAAATACGAATATTTTGAGAAACATTTCTATTTATTTGAAAAGATTTCACATTATGATTCATAAGAGTTATACACATTCAAGGAAACAAATCAAGAATATACGCGTTTTATACAATACCAAAACAAAACAAATAAAAGGATAAGAAACACATCCATGTATATAAAAGTTTTCTTAAAATATTGTTAAATTCAAGAATTGACAACTTTGTTTTTTGGAAAATTTTTTTTATATTTGAAAAGAAAATATGAATAAACAGTAGTAAGAAATTATGAGAAAATTGAAAGTAACGGTATTATGAAATATTACAGTTAATAAATTGGAAAAAAAGTACGTGTGGTAAAAAAAAAAATTACGTGAAAGAAAATTGAAAAGTTAAAATAGAAAATAAAAAAAAACCGGTTTTAAATTGCAATTAATAAAGAAAAATTAAGGACGAAGAACTTCTAACAAAAGAATTCTAAGTTAAATTATGTATGTATATATCTATGGATAATGTAAGGTTTCTTGGGTAATCGGAAAAACGCCAGGAAACAAATTTTATACAAATCATGATTTTAAATAAATTTCGCAAAGTGTCCGCAGATAGCTGACGATTTTCAAAAAATGTGGTTTAAAATAAAGTTTTTGATAAACCAAGACTATTTATTTGATAAATAAAACCTTTAAAATTTTGATTAATTAAAAAATAATCCTGTTCCATAATCTCGGTTCCATAATCGCGTTTATAGAAAATCTTGTTTTAGAAAATCTCGTTTTTAGAAAATTTCGTTTAAAAAATCTCTTTGTTAATTGAAAAATCTGGTTTTTAGGGATTTTTGAGTTGGATACAAAACTAGAATTATCAGCTTTTTCCAGAATATAAAAAAAGAGATTTTCTAAAAACAAGATTTTCTAAAACGAGATTTTCTAAAAACGAGATTTTCTAAAACGAGATTTACTAAACCGAGGACTTAACTTAACTTCACAACCAACATTAATAATATTTACTTACTATAATATTTTTTGAGTATTTTATTAGTGATAAGTTGCAATAGGGCCTGGTATTTTTTCAAGGTCATATAAAAGTCAGTGTTTAAAATAATTTTAATATTAAATTTTCCTTCCCGTCCAATACATCTTAAATAATATTTAATACCGTAAAAATTTAAAAGATAAATATCGTAAAATTTTATGTCCTCTCCGAAAGGACTTAACTTTATTATTTAGGGATTTAAATATGCAAACTTTTAAACTTTGACAGTTTATTTTTTTTAAAAGTAATATTACTAATAACAAAAGGAATTTTTCAAAATTATATGACTATTATATTTCAAAATACCTTACGATATTATGTTATTACATTTTTATTTGTCTGCCATTCGAACACTTGAGTCAATTTATACTTTTCGGAATATTTTTCATATTATTATTAAATATTTATTTTAAAAAAGTATTTTTTTTGAATTAGTCGCAAAAGTATAAGTAAGCATCAAATTTTATTTTAAAAAAACTTTACATTTATTCAACTTTTACATTTATATACCAATATTATCAATAACATTCCCTCCCAAATATCACGTTCAAGGTAAATGCTAATAAAACAAAGTGAAAAAAAAAAAATAATTCGAAACTTTTTTCGAAATTCGAACTTTTTAATAAAAAAAAAAAAACAAATTCAATTGATTTTTAAAAAAGAGTCTCATATTATTTTATCCACTTAATTTTGAACAAATATTCCTTTGTCTTTTAAATTTTTATTAAATATTAAATAAAAATTTAATACAAATTATTTCTTAATCCTAATATAATTGAATTGAAATACAAGACCTTCTTTAAAAAAAAACCTCGTAAAATTTTACAAATATTTTGGTTTTTTATTCAATTTTAAATTGTAAACGTTTATAATTTTTGCAAAATTTGCTGAAATTTAATGCCTTTTTAATAAAAGGTTTTTTTCATTTACTTTATGTTGCAACATAACCAAATTTTTTTTTTTTTTTTATTAAAATTAAAATACGTATATCATAAAAAAAAAACTTAATTTTAATTTCAGTCAACATTATTAATTTAATCAAAATATCAGTTAAACAAATAAAAACAAACTTGTAAAAAAAAATTGTGACACACCGGATTTTGTACACAAAAAAAAAACTTATCAGATACTTTCAGATATATTTTGCCTAAAAGTTCGGAAAAGGGAATCCTGAGTTTCGAATTTTTTTTTTTTATAATTAATTTTAAAACTTATGATGACTTTGATTCGGTTCAGTGTTGCTCTAGTTTGCGTAAGAATTGTAAAAAATTTCAAAAAAACAACAGTATGGTGTCATATTGATTCAAAAATGAAAATAAACAAGGAATGTTTACATTGAAACATCGCCCATTTTTAATCATATTACAACTTTATGTTGAAATCCTTATTTAATTTGTTTAAAAATATAGTCAACATTGATTATAAATTCGTAATCTTTTTGTAATCAAAGTAAAATAAGTAATCAGTTCGTAAAGAACGCGTTTTAAAAATTAAGAAGATTATAAAATATTATCAGTACAATTACCTGATACTCATATGATTACTTTATCAAATACAAGTATTACTTAAATTTCGATAATTTAAAAATTTAAGTGTAAGTAAAGGAATCAATTCTCAGAAAGTAATTAAATTTTGGACTTTATAAATGGAAATACTTGAATACTTGGAAAATAATTGAATTTTTGATACTTAAGTATTTCTTAGTACTGAATTACTCGAAAATACTTAAGTATCAAGAAAATAATTACAAACGTAATTAAACTCAAAATTACTTTTTGGGAATTACAAGTATTTGTAATTGATTCTTTTTAATTCTTTGATTTTTTAAGTATCCAAATCTAAGTAATACTGGTACTTGACAAAATAATTAGTACCAGATACATGGTAATTGTACTGGTACTTTAAAACACATAGGTAATGATTAATTAGTAGTTAAAAAACTATATAAAACTTTTTTTGACTCAAAGTATATCATATGAGTACTCAAATAAAAAGTGTTCAAATAATACTTAAAAGGTATAAAATAAAAATAAAAGCAATTTTTTGGTTGGAAAAACTTCCATTTCTTCCAAGGATTTTGAAATTAAATTAAAAAATAATTTCATTAAAATCTCATTTCACTGCGAGTGTAATTTTCTATCAATCCCATTTTTTAATTCTCACTCATTTTAAATTTACATCATCAAATCATAATTCACAAATCAAATTTCACATAATTCTTAAATCATTCATCATTTTTTATATTTTTGAAATTAAAATACAATTTTGTAAATCTCTCTGATGATTAATTCTATTTAGAAATCATAAAATCTTGGGTACTATACAACTCATTTCCATCAAATATCTTTAATTTCATGGCCTTAACTCGAAATAAAAGAATCACTCATTCCTAACACTCTTATTTCTAAATTATATTTAAATGTGAACGATTAAATTTTGTTTGGTTTTTTTTATGGTATCACTTAAAGTCATTAATCTCACGCGTCTCTATTATATTCTATATTAAACGACAAATAAAGGGAAGCCTTGAAGGAGCAAGAACCAAAAAAATAAGGACTGCAAAAAGTGTTTTTGATGTCAAAATGAAACCTAAGATAAGTGTTAATGCTTCTTCTTTTACAGTTTGTTTTTTAGATAATATAAAAAACATGAATCTTAGATAATTTTTCTCACGTCTCTTAATTGATTTTTGACCTCCGAAAAATTAAATTTTTTTTTCCTTCTTTGTCATTTTTTTAATGTTTCCTTTTACAAATTTTTGTTTTTTTTTTTTTTTTATTTTCTTTTATTTAATTTGATAAGAGGTCCTTTTTATAAGCGTTTTTCTAAAAAAAATGAAAAAAGCACACAAAACAAAAACTTGAGTAACTTTTCTTAAGTAACAAATGGTGGTGATTTGTTTTTAAAAAATGAAATATAAGTAATACTTATGTATCTAATATCTACAGATTTCTTTAAAATCTTTTTTAAAGGACAATTTTACTTTGACATTTAATTTTTGATTAAATTAAATAAAATGATATAAAAAAATTAAATTGAATTTAAAATTACATTTATTATATTTTAAAAAATTTTTAATGGTTTAATTTTTATATTTTTCTCAAAATCAACTGACCAAATTTTTAGAAATTTAATATAACTTGACATTCAAAAGGTATAAACGTTAAAAAGGTTTCTCCTAACTTTTATAATAAAAAAAATATTTTATTAATTATTTTATTATCAAAGATAGTGCAAGAGATAAAAAGAAGTTCGAAGAATACAGCAAGAGTGTATCCAAAATAATGTAGAAACATATTTTATCATATTTTATTAATTATACATAAATTATGCTTTGTCGACCAATAAGAATAAAATTATACATACGAAGTAAAAATTTGCAATCTAACTAAGGTTTTCAATACAAAAAATCTGTAAAAAGTTTTTGAAAGCATACATTAAATTAAAAAGACATGAATACATCAATAAAATTTTTAATAAAAACTATAAGTAGATAAGTTTTTATTGAATTAAAGGTGTTTTATGTGTGTTAAATTTTAATTTCAGAAAGTTTTTATTGCAATGATTAACAATTCCCTCCCAAATCAAATATTTTTATAGGTTTTTTTCTAATTTCTTTTCGGGTTTGTAAATTATATTTTACCTTTAGTGAGTCCTTTATATATGACTTATCTTTTACGGTATTGATATATATTTATCAATTAGATTCTATCCAATAAATTTTATATTTAAATTTTATAGATACTTTCACTTTTATTACTATTGTATATTTTATGTTAAGCCTTCCTAAACTTTTTTTAAGCATATATATAAACATAAATTTATTTACATAAAGAAATACTATAAAAGCCCCTACTTATGTATAAAATCTATATATATATATAAAATAAAAACAAATTGATATCATATCTGTTTACACACGTGTCACATAATTTTTATATACCATAGATTATAGAATAAGTCATACTGTAGAATTTTATATATTTTGTAAGTAATAACCGTAAGCGGTAAATCGTTTTTGGAAAAAGAATTGGAAAAGGATAATAATAAAAATACAAAAAAAAAAAAAACAATTAAATCTTAAGATAAACAAATTACAAAAACAAACACATTTTCATTAATTTTTTTTTTATTTCACGGTATCTGAAGATTTTATTTTGGAAATTTTTCCAAATTACAATGACATTGTTTTTGCAAAATTTTTAAACCAAAAGTAATCACTTGTCTTTACACGAGAATTTTTTTTTTTTTGTTTTTTGAAGGGCAAAATATTTATTATAATTCTTAAAATACTAAAAGCTTTCTTAGATTTATCTTAAGATATTTTTATAAATTAGTTGACTTTGATTTTGAAGAAAAAAATTGTGTAATTTAAGAATAAATTTTGATAGGAAAAAAATCAAATTTAAAATACAATATGGTAATTTATATATGAAATTGAATATATATTAGTTTTCAATATTTTAAATGGTAATTCATAACACGTAATCATTTTGTAATAAATATAAACAAAATGAAAAACACGTGATTGTTTATAAATTTCATTATATTCATAAAATTGTGCTGATCTTTTGGATAATAAATTAATAAAAAATAAAAAAAAACCAAAAAAAATCGGACCTACCCTAAAAAATGATTTGTTGTGGAAAGTTTTTTAATTTTAATGTTTGTTTTTCACTTTTTAGAAGTGAAAATCGGTTTTTGGATATTTTAAAAAATATTATATTAAGAATTTTAATATAATTAATGGGGTTAAATAAATTTATTACTATTTTTCATAAGTTTTCCATCCCTTTTATCAGTTAAATTGCATACACACTATCAGTACTTCTCAAAAATTATTCCAAAACGACAAAAACTTACAATAAAATTGATAGTGTGTACACCGCTTAATAGCTGCAATATTTGTCATCGAGAAAAAGAACTTTTACTACATACAAATATAAGTCTCATATAATAATTAAAAATTTTTATCTGGTGAAACTTGGTTTTATACCATTCTATTATAAAACAATAAGGTCTCGTAATGGGGGAAATTCCCACAAATATACCACAAGTACTTATTTCATGTTTATATAAATATTATGTACCGCATATTTAATAAAGGAAGCGAATACTAATACCGTTTAATGAAATATTTTTATATTTTCAAAGAAATTCTCAAAATTAATTTAATAATAAAATGTATATAATCTAATACATATTATGTTAATTTAATTCTTATATTATAAGTTAAAACGTATTGTATTACAAAGTCTTTTTATAATAATGTAATTCCATTCAATTTGATTACTTTTTTATTATGAAAAATATATACATTACTTTAAAAAAACATTTTTTAGCCTACGTTCTAAAGTTTTTTTCCAATAATAATAAGAAAGCATTAAATTAAAATAAATTTCCATTGCAAAAAAAATTGGCAGGTAAATGTTATAATAAATTTATATATGTTTAAAACATTTTGATTGACACTTTCTATTTAACACATGTGTGATGAGTAAGATGAAAAATCTACATAGACTTTTATTTTAGATTAAATTGAAAATTTATACAAAAAACAAAGTGAATAAATAACACACCTTTAATAAAATGGCGTATACATACCTCCATATTGAATTAAATAAATATTATAATAATTTACTTATTTATTATTTTAATTATTTAATACTTTTATATTAATTTTGACTTATTATTTTTTAATGGATATATTTATATAATACCGATATTTACTTTGGGTATTTATTATTAAGTCACTTAAATTAAGTCAATTATAACTGGTATAAACGAGTTGAGTTCTTTTTTTGTGATAATTATCTTATTTTTATAAATTAAATAATTTAATGTAAACTATTACTCACAGATCCAAAAAAAATGTATCTTGTAACTCAAATACATTATAATTTATATAAAATGTGTGACTTAATTATTATATAACAAATAGAATCTAATTTAAGTGGAATTTAAAACGTTTTACATGTTGTACTAGACCTTTGTACTATCTTTAGTAGAAAAAGTACGTGGACAGCAATTATATTTAAGATTAATTCTTATTTAAAGAATATAATATATTCAGTCACTCCTTTCGATTCCAACATACACATATGGTACAGAGGCAAGAACAAGTGTTAAAGAACTTACTACAAAACACACTTGAGCTATTAAGCTTTAACTTTTTCAGCATACGTTTGAAGAAATTGTAAATAAATTCAAATTATTTAGTCGCTTTTACCTCTCTAATTATTTATTAACATATGTCCAACTTTTTTTGAAACACTCTGTATATATTCTCTAAAAAATAAATTCTCAAATGAATTTAATTATTAAAAAAATTAACAAAAAAATAGGTTTCTAAAAGTTATTTATTTTAATTTAAAATAAATTAAATATTTGTCAAGAAATTCATATATAAATTATATGAAATGTGTACTTAAAAGTTTAAATTTAAAAATAAAAAAAAAAATTTTGCACACTTACTCACAAAATTAACACAATTTTAACAAAATAAGGTAAATGTATCTAACTAATGTATCTAATTGAATAAGTACACATTATTTTAACACGTTAAGTGACATATGCGAGATACAAAATATTCGTTCATATGATTAAAAATTAATATATGTCTATCTTAGATAACGGCTATTCATTCTAAAATTGATTTAAATTTGATACACGGATACAATTTTTTTATTTTTTTATAATTATTATTATTTAAAAGTTATGTCATCAATTTTAAGAATTATATTAAATACTTTGACCAATTTTCTATTTTAAAATCTTGTGATCTTGTTGATTAGTTCTGAATTCGAATTAGGTTATACAATGGTATATCTGCAAACCCGTTAGATCCGCAGACCATCTGAGAACTATTCACTGTAGTCTAAGCTATAGATCTATTAGTTAAACATATTCTGTATAGACTTTATAAATATGAGATCTATTGACTAAATATATATCTAAGGTGCTCATGAACTTATTAATATCAAATTGTCTCATTCCAAATGATCTTAATGCATGTGTTCAGAAACTTGAAACAATTTTAAATATAATATGAAATGAACCGGAAATTCAAAATAAAACTGTACCAAAAATGAATTTTACACGTGTATAACTTTAACCTCAAAATTTAATCAAAAGAATATCAAATTTTTGGATAAATTTAATAAAATTAAGTCACATAACGGTAAAAACGTGTTTTGATTAGATCAAATGAAATTAATAAAGAGTATTGGTTACGAATACATATACTTACTATAAAAATATTTACTAAAGTGCTATACATATATTTGAACAAAATATGATAGTACTTATAAGTATTCCGGAAATTGAATGTAATTTCATTTATAATTCTAATTCAATAATAATAAACTTTATCGTAATTAAATTACGATAAACAAAATCCCCCAACTCTTTCTAAATCAAATTTCTAAGAATAACTAAACAAATCAATGTAAGAGTAATTAATTTATTAAATTATAAATTTATTATTAAATTTCTATAAATTTACAGATTAAAAGACACTTTAACCTTTAAGAACTTTGCAGGAAATTAAATAATCCTTTTTAAAAATTCATTTCAATATTCGTTTAAAATTGAATAAATAAATCTTCAAGGGTAACCTATATCGTATATTAATTACATAATATATAAATTCTTATTAATATAATCATTTATATTAAAGATCCGGTATTGGATTATCTTATATTACAGATTACATGTGCACTTTAATATATTAAATGGAAATATAACAGAAGGACTCTGTTAGGTTTTTTTTTATGTTTTTTTGAATTTTAAAGTATTAAATTACATTAATATTATATAATAGAAATTTAATATTGTATAAAAAGATTGGGTTTACATAATAATATGTTCTCAATAATATTCTACTATATAATGTCAAATACTTATCATAAATTATAATGTGTATTGGCATATACTTATGTGTTTTAATATAAAAAAAAAAACTGAAAGGACTCAATTACCATATATTATACAAGTAAAAACATAAAAAGGACTCAATTACCATAGATTACTTAGAAGAAAAACGTACAAAGAACTCAAGTACTTTAAGATATAATTTATGTACTTTGGGACTTATTGGAAGCTTTGAATAATCAAAACCTGTTTGCAAAAATCGAAAATTATATTATACTTATACATTTGGTTTATGCAGTGTTTAAAAACCAATGAAAAAATGTATGAGTGTTCTAGTACCTAGACCTTTAAAAATCTATAAGTACTCTTAGATTGATTACAAATAATGAAACCAGAAGGACAAAGTAATTTCGTTATTGTTGAAATTTAGAAACTACTTGCGCATAAGTACAATCTTCTATATTAATTATGTATAGTAATTGCTCATTTTTATTCTAAAACTCGTGGTAAAATGGTCTTTAATTTCTGGTACTCAGTAAGTAATTGTAATGTTTAAACAACCGGGTTTTTTATTTGGACGGAACGAATATGACTTATGATACATCAAGAAGCTTTAAATATTACTCTGAAAGAATATATTTAACCAAACAGACTTTATTAATTCCAAATATTCGTTTAATAGATACAAAAGGATATGCCTTATTCCCTTACGCTTTAATGATTCCTTTGAATACTTATATGTTAAACAAAAACTCAAATAAAACCAAACCTTCATTGGAAATGTTCTTTAACTTTTTTAAAAAATTTTATCTCCAACAACTTTTAAAAAGAGTCCATCATAGCCACTAAATTTAAATTTGTTCAAAACAGAGTTGTTAGGTAAACAGATAGTCAACCCTTAAAGTTTAGAGAAAAAAATTGTACTTGGTTTAAATATCGGTTTTTCATTTGAAATAATTAATTACTTGTTCAAATTTTAAGAATTCCCAAAAAAAAATTTTGAAGTTTTTAATTTTTTCTTGCTTAATTACCTTTTTTAATTAACTCATACCCATTAATTTTGTATCTGAATTTTCTCATTTCTTTTTTAAAAAAAAAGTTCTGTAGAAAAACCTTGACCTTAACTAATTTAAAATAATGTTAAAAAGACGTGAGAATTTATTGTCAAAATAAATCAAATTAACCTTTTTTGTGATTAAAAAGTATTTACAATATACATACGTTTACCTTAAATAAAAACAATTTATGAGATAAACATTGTGAAGATATAATCAAATACAAACATTATAAATTAAAGTTCTATAATGGCACACCTTTCTCAGTAACTAATTAGTAATTAAAAACAAAAGGGATTCAAGTATTAAAAAAAAAAACAACAACTATAAGATATTAAAATTAATGTATTACATTAATAAACAAGTACCCTTTTTAAAATAATTAAATATTTTAATAAATTACTAAAATTAATTAAGAAATGTTCTAATGTAAACAAATGGTGATTTTTACATAATTATGACAATTAAATGTTGTATTAGAGCGAGTGAAATAAAAATATGGCTAAAATAGGATAATTTGGCTTTAATTTAATATCAAATCTATACTTTAATGGAATTAAAAAATATTAAACCGCCCTAGACTCTAAAAAACTAATTTTATCTAAATCAAGTCAAAATTAAATTAAATCCTGGCCTATATATTTTTAAGACTGTGTGAAAATATAAAACAAAAATGTACGCACATTCAGAATTATACAAGCCTCGTTTAAATGAATTTTTTTTTTCAAAATAGATAACCCTAGACGCAATGAAACTAATTTTATCTTAATCAAGTTAAAATTAAATTTAATCCTGGCCTATATATGTTCAAGACTATGCGAAAATATAAAACAAAAATTTTACGCATATTCAGAATTATACAAGCCTCGTTTAAATTAACTTCTATTCATCGTATATATAATTATTATTCAAAATGTCACTTTTTATCTTAATTTATTTTTATTTACTAAAATAATAATAAAAAATGAAATTTATGCAAATTCAATAAAATTATAACTTGTTCATGTTGTCCAAATTAATTACTTTCAAATATGTTATGAATTTAATTACAAAAATAATAAATAAATAAATGAGAGAAAAATTATTATTTTTTCTTAATATTAATCCACTTGTTGTTTATACTTTGCAGTGTTAAAGGAGCTACTGCTTATTGGAATGGAATTATTTTGACGTTATGATGAGTTTCTTGATCTTGGCAAATATTCAAAATTAAATACGATTTACTCATACCTTTTTTTTGAGTGTGTTTTTTTTTTTTAAATATATTTGTATTGAAAGTCTACCAACTTTGTATGCATTTGACTTTTATAAGGTTTTTAAAGGATAACTAAATATAAAAAAAAGTTTATAGAAACACTTTTCATTATCGATTTTCACACTTGGCTAGACTTTTTTTTAAAAAAAAGTTTTTTTTATGTTTTTAATAATTTATTATTGTAACCAAAAATGATTGGTCTTTTTTTTTAAATTTAAAACTATTGAACCCTTTTTGAAAAAAAATTTTTGAATTTGGTAATGGAAAATTTTATTTTTCGAAGTTGGCAACAAATGGAAAATTTATTTGGATAATTTTATTCAAGAATACATTCAGAATGACCTAATTTTGATTTTGGATAGTATTGACAAATACTTATTCATAAATTTATTTATTCATATTTTTTTTATATTTGTATTACACTTAAAAAAAAGTACTAAAAAAATTATTGAATTTTCCAAAAATTATTAATATTTATGAGTTTTATTAGAATGTATCTTTTTTGAAATAGAATAGATAAAATTCATTGGAATCTTTTCACATTATTATAAATGTACATGTACAAATAAAAATCGTGAGGATTTAATATTGTGAAAGGATGTGTTATATTAACATTATATTATATAATAAGATTTATAACTTCCAAATTTGAAAGTATGTAATAAGAGCTCCAGATAACTATGGAACTGGAACTTGGTGTAACGAAACCTAAGCAATGGGACAAAAGATTTTAAAATAGCTTCAAGATAAATAAAATTCATGTAATATTAATATTTTGACTAAATTTAGAAATTAACCACTTTTAAAATTTATTATTAAAAATTAATCAATTCTAATCAATTGAATTTATCATATTCATTATCTTGTTTTTGTAATATTTTATGCGTTTTTTGTTTAAACTCTTAATATGATAATTGATAAGTAAATTAATTGATTAGTATAATTATACGCAGCAACAATCCACTGACTAATTTCAATTAATATATGGTAATTATATTTTTAATTAATTAAAGTGACTAAAAGATTTTTAAATTTTAAAGAATTTAAAAGTTATTACAAAATCTTGTGTATTTTTACTATGGATTGAACATACAAATGGACACTCGCGACTACATTATAACCATTCCCTATTTTAGTTTTTTATCCTTCAACTTGATCTATTAAAATTCCAATCTAAATTGAAATATATAATCACAATACTTTTGAAATGCGTGCAAATGAAAAACATCTTAAGCTATTAAATCAACAAAACAGAAGTAAGTACTTAAGATACTAAAAAGTAACTGGCATTTTTTACATGAATCCAGGCAATTGCGAAAATGAATATTAAAATTTTTGAAATAAAATGCTTTTTGCAAAATATATTTTTTTATGTATTTCAAACCATTCATTTAAGGTTTATGATAATTTTTCTATTTGAAAAAAAAACAAATTAAGTTTAAGTTCCAATATTTAAAGATACTAAAATGTTGCTGTTCGTTTTTCCTATTTAAATTTTTTTTTTTTAACTTTATGACTTTTCCATTTTCTTTATTGGAAATTTTTTACTTTATATATTTTTTAGGCTTTAATGAAAAAATAAAGAAAAAACAGAAATGAAAAATTTAATTTAATATTTTTAGCTGTTTATTTTTCTGTTTTTTGGACAGATTTTCCACATAAATATTTGAAATTATTCTTTTTCGAAAAATTTATTATACTTATAGATACTAATTTTTAATAAATTACGCCTCAAGTTATAATAACGAAAGTTTTGCTTTCATATTTATAATTTTTAATTAAATTCAATTGAAAAATCATTAGTAAACTTTTCCTTAACTGGAAAAAATTTCAAAATCAGAAATTTCATTTATACATTTAAAAACTTCTCTACTATTCAGTAGTTACGTAGGCTTCTTTGTCCATTTTTAACTCGATAGGGTTGAATTTAAAAATTACAACAAAATTACTTGAATTTTTATTAAAAAAATGTTAAATCAAGAGTGAGATTGTTTAAAACTTAATGTTTCAAGATTTAAGTTCATTAATTGCATACTTTTAGGATCAAAATTCTGTAATTCCATAAGAATTATTTGTTTTAATGAAAGTCTTTTCTATGTTTAATGTCAGAACAAATAATAATTAATTTATTGGAAGAATTGATTAAAAAAAAATATATATATATACATATATATATATATATAATTGATTAAAATATATAAAAACAACTATGTACAAAAGAAAAAGATCTTATAATAATCTCTCAGACATTGACTAAACATTTTTAAGTAATTTTATATTGTCGTCAGTCAAAAAGGATCTGAGTTTATATGTATCTTAAGATATTTGACATAAAATAATAATTAAAAAATAAAAAAAAATAAAAAACAATTCTCAAAAAAATATTTGCAAATAGTAATTAAAAGAAAATAACCTCTTGAAAGGATAGATACTTAAAACGAATACTAAGAAAACTCAAAGAAAACCTTGAGAAACAACATGAAAATATAATTTGTTGTAATTTCTCTTAGTCTCAGTTATCAGAATTGTATTTCTCTAATAATTTATTATGGAAATGTCCGCCCATTTGTCAAGGGTCTTTATATTTTAGTTTTGTATATATATCTGGATATCTGATTTTGATATATATATAATTATATATATTTACTTATAAGCCAAATTTTTATATTTATATGTCCAATATATTTTAAACTAAAATAATAAGGTTAAATTTACGAAATTTTTGTCAAAATTTTCCGGAAAAATTTAATAAGGATCAAATTAGTACTAAACAATTACCATTATACAACCAACTTCCATTCAATGAACAAAATACAAAAAAAAAACACAAATTTCCAAATACCCTATAAATAGAATGAACTTTTTGTAAAAGGTATCTAATACTAAATATTTTCCATTTAATTCATTCAAATGAGTATTTCATTCGATTTAAATATTTAATTTTAAGAGAAAAAATTAAATGTTTATTTAAATTTACGGGAAATTGAACTTTTCAACTGGAAAATTTACCTTTGAATTTTTTGTTTAATTTGGAATTTCAATAAAAAACAAATAGAGCAAGTAAATTTAAAGTTTTTTAATAAATTTTCATAAAAAAATAAAGGTAAAACTAATTGAAGTTGAATCGAGCTCTCTCTAATGATCAAAATTTACCTTATTGTAACGTAAACCATTATTTTATAAAATTTTTACATACAATTTTAATTCATACTTATAAATCACAGACATACAACGTAATGTTATAAAAGAATAAAAATAAAATTTTAATTCGTACTTATAAATCACAGATATAAAATGTAATTTTACAAAAGAATAAAAATAAAATTTTAATTCATACTTATAACTCACAGATATACAATATATTATTATAACAAATTTTAACTAGTTATTTGTGCATAAATTTTTTATGATTTCTATAAGTATTTTATGGGAATGATAAATATTTTGTAAAAAAAAAACTTATTATTTAATTTATTTATTTTAATGTTATAGATTTGTTTAAAACACTTCCGCATTTTTAAGTAAATTATCATTGCAATAAAAATGATCAATGATTTGTTAATTATACCTTTTAGTATACCATTTTTTTTATATTTTAAATGATTTAAAATTTTTACTACTTTAAAAAATTGTTATATTTAATAGCTTTTAAACTTCTATCTATATTTAAATCATTTTTTAATAGCTTGTAATAAATTTTATTGGAAAAAAACAATGCTTGCAATATATTTTAAATAAGTCTACGTTTAAATTGCAGTAAAGTCGCAAATTATTATAAAAAAAAAAAAATGTTCAATAAATTAGAACAGAAGTTTAGAATAATTAAAATTAATTATATATGACTGAGTTCGTTACTTCAGATACACAATAAATTAAAACTACTCAACTCTATAATTAAAGTTAAATGCAGTAAAAAAAAGTTTTTTAATGGAATTACAAAAAACGATTATTGTTTTAAAAAAATATTTTTCAATAAAAAATTTATATTGGTCTTTTGCGTTGAATTTTAATTTTAAAAATTTGGATTTGAAGGTGTAACTAGGGTTAGGAGTCCCAACACAGAAGTTTTATAACAAAAAAGGCTTCCAGAAAAGAATATTTTATAAAATATTACTAATTTCAGGGGTACAGTACATAACTGTTAAATTATTTTAGTTAGCATTTATATATCACAGATACAATTTAAATTACTATAAGTAATTAACTACAGTTTTATTTAGGAGCCCTAATCCAAAATTGACTATATGGGATTAAGACTTTATTAAGCTAATATGCATTCTACGAATGATAAGTAAGTACCATTTAGCAGTACTTATACAATATAAATATTTAAAAATGATTTAATTAATTTTAATAATTAATTTAATGAATAAAATCATTGAAATAAATTTTCAAACAACTCTTTTTTTGTCATTTTTAATAAAATCTAAAAATAAATTAAAAACTCAACCAAATATAATAATTCACACTAAATACAATTCTTTGTTTGTTCTAATTCAAAGTAATCTTGAATACTTTTTAGTTATTTTTGTTTAAATTGCAAATAATTACTAAGAAATGTGATGAAAAAATAATACAAAAAACTTAAAAAAAAAACTTGTCAACTATCATCACTGACCTAGTTAAATACATTTCATTTAGTATCACATCCATGTTTTTCTTTATTTTTTTACTATTTTTATATTTTTAAATGTTAAATAAAAACTAATTTAGCATTACGAAAATTGATTAAAAAAAAAAAATGTTCTCTTTGATTAATTTTTCAAACAATGAAAAAAAAAAAATGTTTTTAACAATATTTTTTTTTTTGTAAATTTTTTTTACATTAATGCATTAATATTTTTTTTTCCCAAATGTGTAGAAATAACAGTCAGGGGAAAAATAATTTGTACACTTTTAATATAATTTTCAAATTTTTATCTAACTAATAGTTATATAATACAGAACTCCTGTCTTTGAGTAATAAAAAGTGAAACTTACAATGAATATGAAATAATAGATCTAAGTACTTATAAGAGTTTTAATGTTATTAAATGATTACTTTTACAACCACTTAATGTACTGAATTAAATAACCGTCGCCATACAACTTATAAATGATAAAAGAAAACCAAAGCTTTTTAAAATTAGAAAATGTATAAGCGTATTATAATGTTTTATAAAGAAAAGTATTTAAACTGTTGAAATTAAATTAAATGTTTTATTATAAGGACAAACTTTCAAAAGTGAGACAAAAAAATATTAATTTTTAATTACTTTAAGTATATTATGAACTATAGTAATCAGTACTAATTGTGACGTAAATTAAACATTTAATTTTGATATATATACAAGATGCTCTTTCATTCACAATATGTATATATCTCTAGATTGATAAGAGATTCAATTACTACTTTTTGTATATAACTTGACTTGTAAATTACATGATTACAATTACTTGTATCCATTTTTTTCCCAAAATTATTTTTGAAATAGTCTAAATATAATCTCCCAATAATTAAATAGTAATGCAGATTATTTTTGAATAATCAAAAATAATCCAAAAGAAATCTGGAAGTAATCAATTTTGTTTTTTTATGATTACTTTTAAGTAATCGAAAATATTAAAGTAATCTAATAAAAATTATATATTATTTTTTGATTACTAATAAACGTAATCAAGAAGTTTGAGTATGGTTATTATGCGGTAACGGTAATCAAAACTTTTGATTACAATTAGATTTTAAGTAATTGTAATTTTAAAGTATCGCATTACAAAGTAATCATAACTTTTACAAGCTTCTGTTCTACTACAACATATTTAAATTAAATATTTTATTAATTTATTAATACTTACATTTATCTTAAGATTCTTATCAAAATAATTTATCAAGTAATTAAAATATTTATGCTAAATACTGTATATTCAATGTGTTTTTAAAATAGTCATAAATAAAACGAGAGACATTTCTAATTCATTTCGTCCTTGTAATGGTCATTTTTTTTAAGGTCATTCTATTGTAATAATATGGCAATTTATATTTATTTTTGAATTTAATATTTTATTTTAGTGTTTTTATTTGCATTACTCATTAATCATTATATACAAATACTAATTTCTCTAATAAAAATTTTCATCCTAATAAAAAAAAAAATTTTTTATTTTTAAATTATTCTAAGAAAAACCAACAACAACAACAACAACAATAATATTTTCTTATTTATTTTAATTTTTATACAACTTATGAAATATAAACTTATAGAAAATAATTCCTACACAAGAAAAATTTGCATTTTATTATTAACTTTAATTTTATTATTCTGTATTAAAAGTTAAAAACATTCTTAAGATACATAATATAAAAATCTAAAGTATAGAAGAGACATAGAAATTAGAATATTAAAAAATTATAAATAGACATGGAAAATAAAATAAAATGAACTTTGTAACTAAACAAGTATATATATATGTACATGTATGGCAGTATATATAGTGGGTGCAATAAAATCAAAATAAACATTTCTTTGTAAAAATAGAAATACTAACCAGTGTTTAAAACTACACTTTTATTACAGTACTTATATATATTTACTATATAAATTTATATATATATATATATATATACATAAAGTATATGTTGTAATTGCTGTTGTTTCTATTGCTGTTATAAATTATCATTTAAATGCAAATAAAAGAAATATATATACATATAATTAGATTAGTCTAAGTAGCATAGATTCATAACATAGATCAATCACTATATGACTGACATTTAAACATTGATGAACAGAGACATTCAACTTTTTTTTTAAGGTTATTTTACTTAAGTAGACATTTATTTTAAGTTTCCTTATATACTATATACATATATATATTTATATATACAATGATGTCAGTCAAAAAAATTTATTAATAAGTTTATTTATATAAAATGAATGCAATATATTTAAGTATCACTTCAAAGAAAATTTTCAATGACAGTACTTTATAGAATAAATCTTTTAAGATATATTTTGAATGAAAGAATTCATTAAATTTTTATTGTCTTTTTTTTTTGAATTTTTTTTTCTAATTTTTCAATATTAAATTTTTTATTGACTGAAAAAAAGTTCAAATATTTAATTGATTTACATATGTCAAAATATAAATACTTTGAGTAAACTAATAAGGAATTTATATTTGAACAAATTGAGTGACATTATATAAAAATTATTAAAAATTTAAAGTGAATAAATTATTTAATTATATAAAAATAAGATTTCAAGTCCAGTTATTGGTTTTTTTTTAATTGAAGGGATACTAATAAATTCATTTAACACTCATGTGGGTTTTTTTTGGCTATTTAATAGTTCTCGCTCTGAAATATTAAAGTACTTATAATACTCTTATAATACTCTTATAATACCCTTATAGTATACCTATAATTTTTTTGGCTCATTTCCACTTTCTGACCAGTGAATTTTTTAAATACCTCACATTAAATTAACAAACTTTTGAAATTCAATAAAGTGCCACTGTAAAACAATATAAAAGGAATCTCTAGTTTTATCTAATTAACGATGTACTTGATATTTACTTTAATGAATACTGGATACTAAAATTAAGTTAGTGAACCTATGCTTATTTACATTCTTAGAAACTTTCCTGTGATTCAAAAACGACATTATTATTTGTTAATATTTGTAATTACAATAAAATAACTAGTAAAGTATTCATTATTTTAATCAATTAAAAAATATCCATCACATGTATTCAAATTCTTATAAATTAAATTTTATTACAAAAATTAAAGAATCAATATCAAGCTTGCGGCTTCATTCAGTTTTGTTTTTAAATGTTAAATAAATATGGCAATAATATTTAAATGCCTGTATTATTATAATTCAGTAAATTGAATACTATATATATAATTATTAATATAATGGTTTTCTTTTATAAAATAAATCAAATCGTTTCTGTAAAGTAATTAATGAAATGGAATTTGAACATAAAAATGAATAATAAAAATTTTGATTATAAAATAAAAATTGTTTTTTTTTTTTTTCAATCATTTTAAATTGAACTTAATTTGTAAAAACATTTGTAATAACACAAGAATGAACATAACAATACAATATTATATGTCATGTTTCATCAACATTAGTGTCTTAAATAATAAAATGATGATATAAGTACTAAAGTACTTTAATATTTGTACTGATTTTAAAAGTTATGTATATTGAATTAATTTAGTATCAACTAATATAATTGGTATATATTATATGATTTATACTAATTATATAAGTAATAATTATTATATATATATATGTAGATATATATGTACCAACGGTACTCAATTGATTCAATATATGAGTACTAGTACTCATGTTTTCAATATTTGAGTACTCATATTTTAAATATCTGAGTAAACTAAATAATTACTCTCAAGCCATTTATAATATTCTATTAAGTTCAATTTAGCAAGTACAGCTTTGAGGAACAGATAACGAGGAATCTTGAGTCAGATTACATGTAAAGAAATACTTATGCCAAAATTTCCAAAACCTTAGCAGATGGTAGAGTTTACCTACATTAGTAAAGAATTTCATTAGAAAATTTGTTTAAGTGTAGAACTATTTTCATCTTTAATTAAAACCAATCAATAATAATCAGTTCCTATTTTTTTTTTAATACATGTATGTATTGTCATAATAATTAAGTTGAATGTGGGAGTTGACCTAAATACAAATCTATCAATTTAAATTAACTTCTACAATACAAGTATAACAACTATTCAATGTTAAGAATAAGTGGTAATTATTAATTAAAACTGAAAATTTTTGAAAAGGATAATTAAGAATTGGAATAATTATGTTTTAATTAAGTTAATAATGACAGTTAACCTCATTATATTTCCATAATTCCACTTACTTTCCTTCTATAATTCGTATAATTTCATAGAATATAAAATAAATTATTTAAAAAATATTTTCTAAACCAATGCAATATTTATACAAAGCAAATTTTTATAATATAAATAATTTTCAATAAGTACATCGTAATATAATTTTATTTATTAAAAACAGAGGAAAAATTATAAATAAGAAAAATTTTGTCATATGAATAATAAAAACATTAAAATTAATTAAATTTTATTTACCATTAAATTTACACCAAAAAAAAAAAAAAAGTGTCAAAATATTCATTATTCGGATTCATTATTCAAGTGACATGTCATTATTCAGATTTAAAATAAAAAAAAAAAATATACGTGAAGAACAAAAGCAATGGTTTATTGTTTACAAAATAATTATTTTGAATAAATAATAATATAATTGGGGATTCCAATACCGGTACCAAAGATACGAAAATTCGGAAATACGCTATTACGGACTTAAAGTGAATCCAGGACCTCAAAAATGACATTTTTAAAATATTAAATCTATAAAAGTTACTTCAGAATTCACAATAATTATACTTATCCACAATTGTTCGGAACAACAATTAAAAATAATGCGTTTTTATAAAAGAAACGAAATTCTTTAGAAAATTTCAGAATTCAAAAATCCAAGTCCTCAAAAACGACATTTTTAAAATATTAAATTTATAAAGTCTCTTCAGAATTCGCAATTATTAATTATTTACAATTCACAATTATTCGGAACAAGTTCGGAAAATGACATAATGCGTTTTTATCAAAAAATGGCATTTTTTAGAATTGTTTTAATTGAAAATTATTATATTTTCGAATTGCTGTTCGCCCCATATCTGGGAAATCAAAGCACGTATTAAAGAAGGATTTTAATATTTAAAAGTTCACGCGTATTTATTTGTCTGTCATATTATAAATTTCGAAAATATCCAAATATCGATATCAGTATTCACTCAATAAACCGAAACATCCCCCAAAATGAAAATTTAATTAGAATATTGAAAAGACTTTCACAAATTTGGAAAACAAATTATAAAAAAATCTGTCTTCAGTTTAAGATCTTTCACTTAGTGTCATTAAATTCACATGAATTGTAAATGACTTTCATTTAAGTTTCAAGAAAATGTTATGTACAGAAGTTGCCAATTATTTATTTATAATGACCCATCAATTAGATTTCTAGAATTAATTTGCGATCAAAAACAATTCTTATTAATTTTAACTACTATAATTAATGGAAAAATATATATTTTCTTCTCCACACTTATTTTTCTACAATATTTTTTTGATTTAAAGGCATTTCGAATTATAGGCATATTATGTAAGAGCCCATACATGCCTTCAACATATTAATTATTTCAAGGTAAGTGTCATTTTATTAGTCCAACAAATTAGAAAAACTCAATTTAAAGGAATAAAAATAATTGGAGGACACATTTTAATATAAATTACTACTAAATAAAACATTTTTTTAAAACAAATTCTGAAATTTTACAGCCATTTACGAAAATACAATTTTTTTTTGAAATAATTTAGTTTTTAAATCATTAAATAATTTTATGTAGGTCAATGATTTTAAAAATTAAATAAAAACATAATTAAATAAAATTTTATTACAAAAAAAAAACTTATAAATATTATAAGTAATTAAATAATAAAATAATTACTTTTCCTAATTATATACAATTTTCAGAAGGAAAATTATCATAATTAAGGTTAGAAAAATCAATATATGGTAATTCCATAAAATTTTAAATTAGAAATGTAATAAAATTTGTTATTCACATTTTTTTTTGAAATAATTTGGCAAACTTTATACGGTTTTTTAGAGCAGGTCTGAAGTCTGAGAACTTCTCGCAGATATAAGTACTTCTCACTCAATATCACCAGTATTACTTACATTTCGTTACTTACAGAATTTAAGTATAAGTAAAAGAATCAAGTAAAAATACTTGTAATTCCAAAAAAGTAATTAAATTTTGAGTTTAATTACTTTGGCAATTATTTTTTAATACATTAGTATTTGCGAGTAATTTAGTTAAGAAATACTTAATTAGCAAGTTTCCATTTATTTTTCAAGTACTTATTCAAGTACTTATTCAATATTTTCATTCATAAAGTTCTAGGAATTACAAGTACTATTACTTGATTCCTTTATTTAAATTTTGTAAGTATCAAAATCTAAGAAGTAACACTGGTCCTTGACAATGCAATGAGTGTCGGATAATGAAATTACCAAATGGTACTTAAAATATACACCTCGTTTAAGATATGGACCAATTTAAATATTGCAAAAAATCCGTACTGTAAATCGGCCCAAAAATTTTATATGTTCCTCTTTAAGAATCTTTTATTTAATTTTAAGAAACGTCGCAGAATAATAAAACACATCTTTAAATAAAAATAATTAAGTTAATTAACCAAATTTAGTTAGTGAATCAATATCTAATATTATTTGACTGAATTCAATTAGTCTAACTACGCAACTAATTACAAAATATAGTTATGAATAATAATATATATTTATATAATAGTATTATGTTAATTAGAACTACAACTTAATGAAAATTCTTACGGAAAAACTAAGAAAAATCTGAAAAAGGATAATTACTCATATACATATATAAATAATTAAATACAATAAACAAAAAAAAATGTAATTACAGTAAAAAATTTTATTCAAGATAAACGTAAATTATTCCTCAAGGTTTAATATGCTAATTAAATATGTATATATGTATTTAAACAAAAGATAATTAATTGGTAACAGTCAAAAAGATAAAATTTTATTATGTACAAAATATTTACTTATATACGAATATATAAACATTCAGAACAGCAATTTCTAATTTCCAAAATCTCTAAAATCAATTCTGAAAAAAATGAGGTAATTACATTAAATGCACAGAAGTTTTGTACACACGATAACCACTTGAGGGTTAATATACTAAGTAATCAAACTTTTTAAAAACTTTCTATGATTATTAAACTTATAAATGTACAGATTTAAGGAAGTTTTTAAAAATTACTTTAAAATTAAGCACTATTAAGGGTATTGTATTCAATTACTTGTTTAAATTAATCAGTTACTATAGAAACATTAACCCTAATGACGTCAAAATTTCAATTATAATTTAATCTACCGAGGCTTCAACACTAACTTTCTTAAAGTTTGAAAGGTTATTAAATTTTATTCATTTTGGCTTTGTAACCTAGGACAATTTTTTTTAATTAATAAGTAATCAGTACTCACTGAATAGGCAAGAGTTATTATGCCAGTAGCAATTAAGTATTCCAGGTAAAATAAACGATACTCTCAAATTTTATTCTAAAAGTGTAGGAGTTTTATTTTTACTACTTCAAATATATATTAAAATAATAAAATTCGAAAAAGGAATTAAATAAAGGATAATAAACTGTTCTTTTATATTTAAATTTTTTTTTTTATTTTCATATTTTATTTTTATTACAATTGTGAAACCAATTTATAACCTAGTCTAATAATAATAAAGTTTATTCTTGCTATAACTTTTCATCTACCAAAAAAACAACAGTTAATTTCCTTTGTAATTTAACGACGAAAGTCAATAAAGGTAATAATAAATTTTCTTTTTAAAATCTTCTTATAATTTATCGATTTTTATATTTCGAAGGAAAAAGTTTGTGAGAGGTCCTTAAAAATGTACGTAACTCTAAATAAAAGATTTGTTAACCTCTTGACTGCGATTTGGAGTAAGATTTTACTGACAAATAATGGTACATTAAGAGATTCGAATATTGCTTTAAACTTCCTCCCTTGTCCTTAGAGTAATCTCATACTTTTTTGTTTCAAAAATACAATTTCCGAATCCCTATCATAAAAATCAAAATGTACATTTATATTTTAGGGTTTCATCCTTAATTTGAGTTTTGAAAAAGGTTGGTTTTTATGTGTTAAAATTCCTCATTACACAAGGGAACCTCATGAACATACTATGACTGACTGACGATGTTCTTCAACGACCCTAGTTAAAAAAGTAAGCCATTCAAGGTAATTGATCCTTTCAAAATTTTCCACAAAACATATATTTGACCTTCAAGGTCTTATCGTTTTTAAAATGTCAAATGTAAACAAAAACGTAATACATATTTATTTTATATAATAATATTGTGTGCGTGTGTAAAGCAAACGAAAAAATATCAAATTCTATTAAATCCTTATTTACTTTAAGACCTTAGTTTTTTTATGCCGCAATTTCTAGACAATTGGGTCGAATAAGAAAAGAATATTCAGTTTTTGTTTTATTTTATCAATACCTCAACCTCAAGTTTCTATACAAAATTTATTCATATTTACTAAAAAAAAAACGTTTATTCATCGTGATAAACATAACGGTTTCTCAATTTTTTTTTTATACATATTTTATGTATATGTATTGATATATAAACAAATTTGTGCGTATTAAAAGATATAAGGACGCACAATATTATACGAAAAATGTTCAATTCATTTCAAGGATAAAGTAAAATGTTTTAAACATTAAATGATCTATGTTACATATATACAGTTATCTGTTGTCATGTTATTAGGCATATATTATATGTACATATTTATCATAATATCCTTTTTAGGACGAAAACAAAAGAAAATAATAGATACAAACCGCTATATAATTAACTATATAGCAAAAAATGAATATCAATTAATAAAAATTTTCCGAGCTTCGTTTCTCAAAAAAAAAACTAAAAACCAATGATTCTCTAAACTCGTTGGTAAAAAGTGAGTTGGTAAAAATTGTTTAAAAATTAATTCCAATAATTTAATTTAAAAAATTGATTAATATTTTATTCAACAAATTTGATTTTAAAATTGATTCATTGTAAAAATAACATTATAACAAAATTGCATACTTTTAGGTGTAAATTTAGTTTTCATTTCAGCATTTTAGATCCACATAAACTATGTTAAATATTTTTTAGCATATTACTAACCCAACATAGCTTCGATAACTTAATTGAATTTGGTTATTTTGTACATATACGCACAGTTGTGAATTAAATGTATATATATACAAATAAATAGAATGCATAACTTAAGGCGCGTTTGTAATTTATTTTTCTATTTTTAAAATTAAATATTAATTATTATTTCGTGAGTTGATATTTGTAGTACAATAATGACTAAATATAGATTATATTTAAAGATTAAATAATACGTGTTTGAAAAAATAAAAATTGAAATGATTGAGAGTACAAAAACCTGTAAACTTTAGTGTTGCAAAATATTTTTACATCACTATACAAAAGGAATATGAAGCATAAATTTCTGTTAATAAATGTACGTGAAATAAATTATTACACACGCTTGTAAAGTTAAGTACAATAAAATTTGATTGCTCACCGTTTTAAAGTACATGCATAAATTTATATTTACTGTGGTTTATTATTACAGCATATCAATGTTTTTATGTTAACACATAACTCTTAATTTTCATCTAAAGCTTATTAGATAATTCCCAGATTTTGCAATTTCTATCACATACTTAAACATTTTTCTATACTAAGTTTAAAGTTCAATTTCATTTTAAAACGAATCTGAAGTGTGAAAGACACTCATACTTATTTATATATATATATATATATATATATAAACTAATTATAAAATAAATCACAGTCTCTATTAAAACAAGATAACTTCAACGGCAGTAAAAAAATGGGAAAAAAATTTATATAAAATATTTATTATGTTATCACTTATCAGTTAAAATAAGAAAATTGCAAAAACAAAATCGCATTAATTTATTATTATTTTTATTAAATATTTTTTAATTTATATTTTAAATCAGTTTCACATTTTAATGATGCGTACTTTTTAAGATAAGCTTAAAAAAGTTCATAGTTTATTTTTTTTAATTTAAAAATAAATTTTTCACTTTCATTTTATGAATTTTTTTTTAATATTATTTTTAGTTTAAATACGAAATTAAAGTGAAATTATTTAATTATTCTCTTATCTCCCATTTGTAAATTTTTTTGAAAATTACATATAAATAAAATTTAAAAATAGTTTTACTTAATAAATAAATTTTTTAAGACAGATGAAAGCAAACAGGTCATAAAGCTAATAATTATAAATTTAATGAAACATATTTCGAGAAAATTAATTATCTTGCATAATAATATAAGTGAGTTTTAATTTATTATAAAAATAACTTTAAGATTTAATTAATCAAACATTCTATCTTAAAATAAACTTATTTATTAGAATATTACGTATTAAAATGAATTACGCAATATTGGTAAAGCCCTCGGCTGAAAATAAACCTATAAGTATAATGGTTTTAATATATAAAATTATTTGCATAATTTTTGGAGTAAATGTTACAAAACGAATATTTAGGATTATCTAAAATAAATTTTGTATATACTAGAATTTTACGTACTACAATCAATTACGCAATATTGGTAAGGCCCTCGCCTGAAAATAAACCTATAAGTATAATGGATTTAAAATATAAGATTAATTGCATACTTTTTGGAGTAAATGTTATGTTATAAAATGATCATTTTGAAAAATTCTAAGAATTTAAATATAAAAGTTTGCAAATTAATGAAAAGTTTATAATAAGAAATTTGTTTTATAGACTTGTTTTAATTTATTATCGAAAAACTTTTTTAATTTTTATTAATTGCTTGGAGTCGTGTTTTTGATGGGAAACCGCTTTTTTTTTTAAATATGAAAATAAGTTTTCTTAAATTATCTTTCTTTAAATTAATTCTAGCTTTGCCTGTACACATTTACTCAATAAAATTATATATATATATATATATATATATATATATATTTATAGGAAAAATTCCATTTCAATAATTTTAAATATATTCTTAAGATCTTTTTTAAGAAAATTTCAAATTTAAATTCATTATATATATAATGAAATATTTTTTTATAAAAAAATAATGAAAATCATGGAGGAAGAATTCAGTCTTTAAATTTAATTTTATAATAAAAAACAAATATTGAGCTAAGTATCTACTGTAACATTATGTTTTCATTGAATTTAAAATAAAAATAAGTTTTATAGAATTTAAATAAAATATATATTCTTTCAATAATAATAAGAAAGAACCTAATTTATATTCTAATTTCACTTCTATTTGAACTCGAGAATATATAAAATATCGAACATCCTACTCTTACTGTACTTCCTTTAAATTCTGAGATTGAAAAACCTGTTACAATTCTTCTTTTCAACACACATGTAAATTTTTTGAATCTATAAAATACTTTTGAGAATATTGAAAATTTAATAAAGTATAGATTTTAATATTATAAAATTTAATAAAAGATTTTTAATATTTCCTAATGTCCTTCAAAAAAGGAAGTATAGAATTTAAACTTTAATTAAGTATATGTACTAAAGAAGAACACGATCTTAAAGACAGATTAATTTAAGTATAGTGAATCCACTTTCAATATTCTTTAAATGACTTCACATTGGCTTTTATTGTATCTTGGAGCCTCATAGATTGCAAATAATAAATAACAGAAATTAGTTCTCTCCTAACAATATGCAATATGAATAATATTAAAAATAGAAATAAGTAGTAAATCCCAATGCAATTATTAATAAGTGAAGAAAATAGTAATGAGTGAAGTAATCACGTCGTAATTCTTAGATTAGAATACTTCTTTAATTTGTTTAGTTTAAATTACATTTTAAAAGTACTCAATTTAATAAAATATAATATAAATTAAATAATTCGATTGACTTTTTAAAAAAAAAAAGTAGGCCAAATAAAATTGGCAAACTCAATACTTTTATTACTGTATTGTTACACAAAAATTAACAATAAACATAAGTCTCGAGTCTCGACATCATAATTTACCTTACACTTGTAATTAAAGAATACGAAAAAAATTGGCAACAATATTTAATAAAAATAAAAACAATTAAAAAAAAGACAACAAAATTGTTTTTAAAAACTATGCACAGTCTTGCAGTGATGTAAGCCCAAAACCAAATAAACAAATTAATTAATTAAAAAAAATTAAATTTAAATACTGAAAATAAAAATCAATTTATCGTAAATAATTTACGAAAATCACATGTCGATATGACAAATAATTAAAAAAAACGTGCAAGTCTTTGTTTTTATTTATTTTATTTAATTTTTTTTTAATTCAATTCGACCTGCCTTTTATTCTAACCAATCAGAATGTAAAACAACGCGCCACTATTTTATAACAGGTTTAAGAAGGTTTAATTGCACAAATTGCACAAATAATAATAAACAAAAATTAAATAACAAAAACAAGTACATTTTTTTATTTTTAATCGAAATTCAAATTTGCATAATGCATTTTTTTATATTAATTGCTATGTAAACAAAATTTAATTTGCTTGTTAGGTTTTTTTTATTTTATTTTTTATGAAAAGGCGCGGCTGTAATCATTTGAAAATAACTCTGTAAGAATTTAAATTGAGTTTCTATGAAAAAATGATTACTTTCTGTGTAAAACCACCAAATAAAGACTTGAAATAAGAAATAATTGCTGTATTTTGTTAGAAGCATATTTAAAGACCAGATTACTTTCTGTATAAACGATTACTTTCAGTGTAAAATCAACAATTAAAGACTTATAAAAGGAAATAATTGCAGTATTTTGTAAGAAGCATATTTTAAAGATCTGATTTTTAATTATATAAAATTTAAAATTAGGTTCTGATTCTAATTTTCAAATTTAAGGATTAAAAGTAATCATTTTAGCATATTTTAACCCAAATTTTAAATGATATTTTGATTTATTGCAGGTAATTAGATATACATCTGATCAGTAGCGGAGAGATATCGTCTTTAAATCCTAATCGGTTAATAATGTCATGCATCATATCACATCATATAAAATGGAGTACATCATATAAAATAGAGTACAACATATTATAACAATTGTATATTCATAATATTTAAATATACAACACTAAAACCGAGTAATCAAAGTCCGCCTTATAGTCTAAATGACTAAGTGAATAAATTAACTTTTAAGAATGAATAAATGAATCTCAAGAAGCTCAAAGTATAAAAAAGTCTATAGAAATATATGATTCATTTCTCAATTTCTTAACTAAGTACTTACTTAATTTAAAGATATATTAGATTACAGAGTTCAAACTATTTAATAATTCTTATTTATTTTTATAAAATTACTTAATGTAAATTTTTACCAATAATTGTAAAAATAATAATTAATAATTTAATATTAAATTAATTATTTTTTAAATTTACATATTTTATTTAAAAATAAAATTCTAATCTTTGACTTTTAGTCGAACTTTTTTTTCATTTCTTTATACATAGTACTTAAACCAATAACTAATAAACATTCTAATTTATTCAATTATAATATTAATAAATAATAAAGTACTTATTATTATTCATTAAATAACTTGCATTACATTGCAATTTTATATTATTTTTTTTTTTTATAATATTAAATAATAATGCAAAGCTTTTTATATCTTTTTTAGTAAACAAAATAACTTTACACCTCTGTAATATTTTATATATATATATATACATTTTAATAATGGCGCACTATTATTTTTACCGTATTATTTTTAATTATTTTATTTTTAAAAATAACTAACATAAGATTTATATTTAAACAACGTAATCAATTATAAAATATAATAAAATTGTTTACTTTAAACAATTTAAAAAAAAGCATCTATTAAAGGTAATATGTATCTTAAGATACACGGAAATTAAAAATTTTTAAAATTTATTAAAATAAATTAAAAAAAAAAATTTGTGAAAATTTATTTATAAAACTTTAGTAACAATTTTTTTAAATAGGTCCATCTATTCTTTTGTTAATATAATTAAATTAAAAAGTAAAAAATAATAAAATATTATGAAAAAAGTTTTTAAATTAAATTCGAAATTATAATAAAAAATAATATTTAAAAATAACATAACCTAATTTAACTATTTATTTAATAATATTTACTTTTGTAAAAGATTGATTTTATTCAATAGTATCTATATTAAAATCTTCTACTATATAAAACTTATCAATACTTGGCACACAATCAAATATATTTAACTCATGCCAAAATAATTGTTTTAATTTTATATATTTTTGAAATATAAATTTACATTTTATTTATTGTTGTAATTAAAAATGTAATTAATTTTATTATAAATAAATATTTTTATAGTTTAAAATAACTTTTGTTTATTGGGTTTATGTACTAAATTAATTATACCTCTATATTAATTGATTAGTAATTATTTTTTAACCTTAGCTCAAATATATTTCATCAGTTTTAAAAAAAAAATTTATGATATGTGACTAATAGTACAGTTATTTATATAAAAAGTTTTAAAGAAAATACAGCAATTAATAATTTTATATTTGATTATGATAAGTGCAGTTGTTGCAATAAAGTCCTGGATTTATTTATCCATTTTAATTTAAATTTTGAACTTACTATAGATTTATAAGTTGAAAAAATTTTGAATATACATTTGAACAATTTATTCTAAATACTATGCACTTAAAATAATTAATAGTTTAAAAATGTGACCCATTTGGCAGTCGAAGGGTTAAACAAATTTTAAAAATGAATTGCTTGGAATAAATTATTTAATAACATTAACTTTAAATTTCATTAAAGGTAGTTACACTTAAATTTTTATAGTTTATTTATTTATTTACAATCTTTTGCCACATTATGAGATAACCGAGTCAGGGTCAGCCCTTCCTTTTCAAGGGGTGGCAGATAAATAAATGTGGCATCATAATATAAATTACATTTTTTTTTTTGCGGAGATATAATATGGATTAATATGGAACCAGGATTTGATTTCGAAATCCTTTGGTTGAAAGGGCGACGTCCGAACCAGGATGCCATTGGTTATAATAAGTAAATTATATTTTTAACGTTGACTAGAGCGTAGCGTCGCTGGCTCTTTAAACCTCAAATTATTCAAAGCCCTAAGAAATAATTTATGAAGTAACATAAAGATTCTTTAAAAAAAATCAATAAATACAACTACCACGCTTGCAAAATTAAATATTTTTAATTAATTTCACTAATTTCTTTAATAATTCTTATTTATTGACCATATTACAAAAATATAATAAAATTTCTAAACTATGGGTACAAATGTCATTTGATGTCATATTGTAACACTTTATATTAACACAATATTATAAAATAAATATTACACAATTATTTTATTAAATAAAAACATGGACGATATTTTGCACGATTTTTTGTATAAAACTTTTTTACTCATTTTATAAGTAAACAATCGTGACCTTAAAGTAAAAAAAGGTTAATTATAATTCATTATAATTTCTTTATAATATTGAAGACAAAAGATCTACCAAATGACAAATTTGTCATTTAAATTGGAATTGAATTTCAATTTCTTTCATTATTTAATTCCTCGCTTAGCGGTGGTTATTTATCAATTTTGGGATTGTAAAAAAACTAATAATTCAAGAATATATTTTTATACTATTTGTGGCGCCATCTTTTATCTAGGACAATAACATAATTTTATTTTTTTATAAGTGTTTGCTTTTATTATAGTGTATTTTATATTTTTATTATTATAAATTGATATTAAAATATAACCAGTTATTTATAATTTGTTTAAAAATTGATTAATAAGCTGTTCAATTAAAAGTTGTTAAAAAAATTTAATCAATTAAAATTTGAACAATTATTGTCAATTTTATTTTGGACAATTTTCATAAAAATTGGGATTAAATAGTTTTAAAAATTTGAACTTAGTAATTGTAATTTTTTATAAACTCCATTTACTTAATAAAAAAAACGTATTTAAAACGAATTTTAACTTATTTAAAATGAATTTTTCAAATTTCCAACCAAGGCCTTATTCGCAAAAAACTATAAATACTTAATCAATATATTAATAATTTTTTTTTTAAAATAGAATAAATTATAAACGAATATTCAAAGGTATTTTTATTTTTTTGCATATATACTTTGAACTTTTTTTTTAATTCATAAATTAATATTTTGAATTAATTAAAAATAGTATTTCTTTTGTTATTTTTTTGATTTGACTTATAAAAAAAATGACTAATTTTAAATAAAACAATGAAACTAATAAAATATATAGCGCCATCTGTTGTCATACTGTTATATAAAACATCATATGTTTATCATTTAATTGAGCTTTTAAAATAAAATCGCAAAAATTTATTCAACATGATAACGCATAAGTATGCGTTAAATAAAAAGTTTTAATTATAAGAATTGCACTCTATTTTAAATTTTTTTAATATGTAATTCGTGTTATTTCATAAATTAAGTACAGTTAGTTAAATTACCGTTACGTCCTTATATTAATTTTTTTTCTACATAGTCACATTTTTTATATTATGTACTTATTATTATTAGATATCTGTATATGCTATAGTAACTATGGCAACATACATAACAACTATACAAGCAATTAAAATATCGAATTTAGAAACACTTTTTTTAAACAATAATACAAGTATAATAGTGTTTTCCAAACTTTTAATTAACTTTATAGTAAATTTGAGCTAGATTGCACTAATGTTAAAGGAAATTAACTAACTTAATCAACTCACTTATTACCCTTATCAAAATATAATGGTCATATTTTACTATTTTTGAAACTTATTAGCTTTGAATCATTTTAATTAATGGGTTTTGGATTAATTATTATATAAATCCATTTTATTCAATCAAAAGTGATTTTAAATTTAATTTAAATCGATTTCATTCAATCAAAACCGATTTTAAGTCTATTTTAATAAATTAACAAAAAAATATTTTTTTGAATTGATAAAAATTTTTTTAAAATTTTTTCGTATAAAAACTTGTGATTTATTTAAAATTCGCACAAATTAAAACTTGATTTAAAATTAACATTTAACTAAGCTTTTAAAACTAATTTAAATATAAATTTTTTTTAACTCTTTTATCTTTGGCTTTTTTTTTTTTACTCATCTAAAATTTCGAGATCATTCCAGAGTTGTTTTTTTTTAATTAATAACCAAAAAAGGTGGTGCCACAAATTTTTAGTAAAATTTTGCACAAATATTTCAATTATTTTTTTAATAGAACAGGTTTAATAAAAATTAATATTATTACTATGCGCCAATTTTTTTTTTTTTTTAAAAATGTGCTTTTTTAATTGTGCAAGTGTACAGTACAAAATTAAACACCTTATGATAGTTTTTTTTTTTTTTTTTTTTAATTTTAAAACAATAATTGAACAGGTGATTAATATCTTGGAGATACTTATGGGTACCTACTATAATTATTTTCAGACAATTAATTACAGTCTTAAGTTTAGTAAGTTTTAAGTATATATAAGTAAGTATATTATTTTTCAAAAAAAGGTTTAAGTACATTTTAACTTATTTTAAAATTTATATTTTTAACTTTTATAATAATTGTTCAAAACAATTGAATTAATTTTATACATAATTGTTCTAAATACCAATCAAACTAATTTTTAGTAAGTACTTTTATTAAGTACTTTATAAGCGAATATTTAGTTAATATTATAGAAAAAATTTTTTAGAACTACTTATTTCTTAAAATTTAGTACAAAAAATTTTAATTTTAAATTTCTTAACTTAAATTACAAAAGAATCGTGAATTTCAATTAGAAAATTCCGTGTTAGAAAACTTTTAATAATAATTGAAAACTCCATTCCCTAAATGAATAACTAAAAGCATATCCTTTAATTAAATTAATTAATTAACTGTATAATTTATATTATAAGTTTGTATTATTAAATGTATTTGCATATTATAAATTTGAATTAGAATTCTAATTAAAAAAAAAACTAATTAGACTAAAACTAATGGATAATAAGAACCCTTTATTATTTTAATTAAAGATAATTACAAAAAATAAATTGTAGTTATGATAAAAACCAAGAAATTCATTATCTTAAAATTATATTTAATGATTATTAAAAAGTATAAAGACACTATGTTAGTTATCATTAAAAATATTTTAAATTACTTATCACATTTAATATTTAATTTCAATATTGAACTCTTTATAAAATTTTAATAAATTTTTTACTTATAATTTACTTGAAAGATGAAAACTTAAATAATTAAGAGAAATTGGAGATATGTTTACTAACTAATATAATGGTAATACATTACAAAATAAATATCTTAAATACTTTGATATGTAATTACTAATTACATAAATAATAGACAAATTTTAATTAAGCAAAAATTCTTTAAAATATATTTTTATTTTAAATAAACAATTGAAACGTATATACGTTATTTCTTCAGTTCAATTCCTTCCGTCCCTTCAAAAACATTGAAAACGAAAATTATTTGACATTTACAAAACTGTATTGAAGTACGTTTGTATTATCCAAGTCGTCTATTATTTCTATTTAATTATTATGAGAATTATATTTGTTCAAACATTTTATTTCATTTTTAACCTAAGATTTATGTTCCTCCTTCTTATTATCAACTTTATGAATCGTTTTATTTTTGTTTCATTTCACTCCGTTTTTTTCATTTCATTCTCTATTCATTATTAGTATGTGTTTCAATTCCATTTTTATCATTTGAATTTTTTTTATACATGACTTCATTCACTAATAAATTCTTAAAATTCAGATTTATTTTTCATTTAATATTGACACGAGACATTTTTAAGTACATATTAACATTTATGCGAAAGGTTGTCAAACGTTCTTATTTTTAAGTATATAAGTGTAACTAATTTTTTATGAAGTTTTAAGCATGTGCTTTTAAAATTAAGCTTTATGGTTAAGCTAATCTTCGACAAGTAATAATTAAGCTATACTTAGATAATGGATATGAAATTTACAAGTTAAATTAATTCTTCTTTATTTTGAGATATTGGCAACTCTTATGAAAATTATTAAATCCAAAAAAATTTGAATTTTACTCATGGAATTAATTCTAAGAATTATAAAATTAATAACTTTTGTAAAGTATATATGAAATAAAATAAAAATATAATAACAAAAGGATATCCATATATACATATGTAATTCTTAACGGTACATTAAACTTTATAAAATGCAATATCCTTTTTATTATTACAATTCTAATGTTTTATTTTTCTGTTTTTATTTAATGCTCAAATGAAAATTAAGGATAATTCGTTTTCATTTATAGTATTATTTTACAAAGTACTAAATGTTTTTTTTAATATTCTTATTTGGTTTTCAGTTTAATTTGGCGTCATTTAAATGTTTTCAAAGAACCACTACTAACCCACAACAACACAATGAAATAAAAAGGAGAAGTAAATAAAAAAAACTGTTAATAAAAAAATATAAGTACAACTTATATTAAATAAAAATATTTATATTGTATTAATATACAATTGAGATTTGAATTATTAATATATGAGAAGAGTAGTATTACATATTATTTATTACACAATTAAATTATAAACATCTGTAGATACATTATTAAAGCATAATGAAATTGCAAAATTACTTGAGTCTTAAATTTAAAAAAAAAAATCTGAGATTTAATATTTTAATTTTGTAAAATATTGAAAGTTTAATTTAACGTCAGTTTATAATAAAGAGAAACAAATGAATTTATAATTGCATACTTAAAGGCGCAATCGATTAATTTTAAATAATTCGTTTAATTTGTTTTGGAAATTAAATTTTTTTGTAAAATTATGACTAAATTCGAACAATTATTATATTGCGTTAAATTACTCGTAATTTGAATTTATTAAATAACTTTTTTGTAAATAAGTAATAAATATTAATTTAAGAACTAAAGCACTAATTAATCCATTGGATTTTAATTATTTTATTTATTAAAAAAATAAAAAAAAAACAATATGTAATTAAATGCGTAATACAGAATGAATAATATAATAATAAAAAAAAAAAAAGTTCATTGCTAAGTTATCAGAAAATAAATTAAAATAATTTTATATACAAGAATTGAGTATTTTAAAAAAACTTGACTAAAAAGAAGTATTTTTTTTTAATTAATTTATATTTATTATTGAATTTGTATTAAAATTTAAAAACAACATTGATTCTGAGTCATATTTTACTAAAGCTCAAATTTTCTAGAAAAATTTTTTAAACTTTATGAACTTTGGAGTTTGTTGTTTATTCTTTTTTGTTTATAAACAAATTTGTATATTAATCATCTTATTTTTTTTTTTTTTTGTGTATAAAATTTAATTGTAAATTTAATTTTAATTTTATTGATATTAATTTTTTTTTAATTATATTTGCCCCCAAATACATATAATATACAATTAAATTTTTTTTAATTAAATTATCAATTTATTATTTTTATATTATTAATTAATTAATATATAAATAATAAATTGAGTATATACATATATACTTATTAATATAAAAATATAATTTTGAGTATATATATATATATATACTTATTAATATAGAATATAAAATATAAATTTAAGTCAAACTATTGATGCAAATTATCATTCAACTTGACAGTTGTTCAATGAAATGATAACCATAGTCCTTTTTTTTATCTAAGCCGGGGATTGAAAAAAAAAGCTGACATTTTTTTTTTAATAAATTTAAATAATAAACAAAACATTTATAAACTATAATAATAGATTAAGGTTATTAACCGGTTTTTTTTTTTATTAAATTATTATTAAATAATTTATATCATATTATAAATAATTAATAATCAAATATATATGATTATATAATTAAAACAAAAAAATTATAATTTAAATTATAATTAACAAAAAATACATTTTATGTTTTTTTTATTAATATATTTCACAGATTTTTTAATTAGTTATAAATTTGCAAAAAATATTAAAAAAAATCTCGCGCTATTAAAAATGATTAGATTAGTATAAGAATATATTAATTTTAAATATATATATATAGTTATATATATATTTAATTAAAAACAAAAAGAACTTAAGAACAAAATAAAATAAACTAATATAAACAACTTTGTATTTTTTTTAACTAAAATATTAATAGTTATTAATAAAGAACATTCAAAATAAAATTCTAATCAATCTGTTGTCAAGAAATCTAGAAGAACCAGAAGGTCAACTCATAACTAACCATTTAACAAATTCTGAAAAAAATTTAGAAACAAAGGCAAAGATAAACATAATCGTAGAATAAATAAATAAATATAAAAATAAAAAACATACATAATTTTAATCTATCTATAGTAGGTAAAATTAGTTAGTTAATTTATATATACTCACATAATATTAATTATAATTCTTAAGATATTAAAAAAAAATTTCCAATAAGAAAAACGTTTCTGATTTTTTATAAGTTATTCTTATATTAATGTTGGGGTGTTTATTAAATATGTTGTTCTTGTTGAAAAGAATCAGTTTTTTGCTCTTTAACTTCATTTTTAATTATATATATGTTTATTTACGGGCATATATAACATAAATAAGTATATAAGTTTATATTAAAAAAAAAATTAAACTAAAAATATTTATTCCGCATTTTTAGAATAGAATCATAACTACATTTATATTTTATTAAATCACGTTTTATATTTTTATCTATAAATACTTTTATATTAATTTATTTATTTATTTATTAATATAAATTTAGTTTATTAAATAATTAATTTTTTTAATATAATTTTAATAACTTTTTTATTTTCCGCATTCTAGAAAATTGCTATTAAATATAGAAGTAGGGAGGTGGGGATTCATATAAATCATGGTAGTTATGTTCTAAAAATATAATTAATAACTAAAAAAATTCTTAAAACATAATAAAATAGTATGAAATTTTATATAATTAATTAGAAGTTAATTTAAAAAAAAATTTAATTAGAAGTACTTTGAACTTTTTAGTACTAATAGATTTTTTTTTAATAAATATTAACTTTAAAAAGGTTTTTTAAAAAGGTTTACCTTGAAAGTTTAAAAACCTTATTAAGTTTCCATTACTATTATTTTAACACGTGTATTAATGTAATAATCATAATAATGAAACTTATATGTATGAAAACCTATGATATTTATACTTAATTATGAATTTTTGTTTTTAGAAATAATTGAAAATATTTAATTAAGTACTTGATATTTACTTATTTATTTGATTATAAAATCTCTATAGTTATTTGAACTTTTAAATACTTAAGTATTTCAAAATTACATATATGTATATATATACTTAATTCATTGAACTTTGAAAATTTTAAATTTGATGCTAATTACTTTTGAGATTTTTGCAAAATGAAGTGTTGAAAGAGCATGCAGTATCTACAGATTTTTTAAAAAAATTTCAAAAGATATTATTCCAGAAGTCGTTTATAAAAAGTTTTGAAATTTAAAAAAAGTAGGATTGTAAGTTTAAAGATTCTAAAAAATTTGTAGAGAAAATTAGTTTCAAAATAGATAATCCATAAAAAATAACTTCAGATTTAGATAAGTTCATTAGACTTGTAAGAGGTTTATAACAGAATATTTCAAAAAATTTTCACCTCTGATATTTAACTACCAAAAGGTTAAATTTTCTACAATGAAAAGTACTTTACAAAATTATTTGACCTTTGAGCATAAAACTTTAAGTATCTTAGAAATATACAAATTAATTAAAAAAAAAAATCCAAAATTTGCATTAAAAGTACAAAATCAATTAAATTTTTTTTGTAATTATTCGAATACTTAATTGTTTAAAAAAAAAACCTTACCTTACTTAAATTCAATCTGACAAGTCCACCCACAAATTTTGACTTTTAATTCAAAAATCACTTAACAAATATATTTAACTCCCATGTACCTATTCCTTCTAATACCTCATTTTTAATTTATTCATTTCTTTTTTTAATATTTTTACTTTTAAGCACCCATTTAAAATTTAAATTTAATCATAATAACTTAAAAAAAAATAACTTTTATTCTCTCACTTAAAAGAACCACATTATTTTATATAACGTTTAATTTATACAATAACCTTGATTGGAAAAATTTTTTAAGTTCTGCGAACTTTATTAAGACATTAGAAATAACAAAAACTTAAAATAATAAATAACGCAGCCATTGTAAAATCTTTAAGGAATTTTTGAAGAAAAAAAAATCCCTGCGTATTCATAAAAATGTCAGTGATGGAAGTTTTTATTTTTATTATTATTATTTTTTACCACCTACACCCGATGGCTTTTTTTATTCAATTTATTCTTAAAAGAAAAGGAACGTAAAAAATTAAAGCAAGTGTTTAAAAAATGCCATAAACTGAAAGGCAAGAAGAATAAAAAATCTTAAGATACTTTTTTTTTTATAAATATAAAAACGTATGGACATGTTCCAAGATAATTCATAATGATAAAAGTTAACATTATGATGAAAATTAAAAAATGTATGTATATATATAAATTTATATATGTATATGTACATAAGAGTTGTATAATACATCATTTTGAATACAAAAATGTATCTATAGGTACCATCTTACCAACAATACAATTTCAATTTGAAAAATTTTACAAATCATCATAATGACACATTTTTTTCATCATTATGACGATTTTAAAATATGAGTTTGCCGTTTTGGTACAATATTGTTTTAGTACTTTGGAATTAAGTAAAGAAATTTATGACAGGACGCTGCGGTTTTTAGGAAACAGGACTGGTAAAAATATATTTAGGAAATATGTATTACAGTGTGGGAAAAAAATAGGAAAACTCATTTTTATTTTAGAATTTTTATAACTGAAAAAGTAACGAATTAAAAGTTAAATTTCTTTTTTTAAATCAGTTTTAAATTTTGAATACTTTTCATACAACATTTGGAACGCATATTGCGGTTTTAAAGGAAAAATTTAATATTTTATGAATAAGTTATCAAGACCAAACGCAATTTGATCAAAGATTTCTTTTAATATTCTTAGAATAAATTTAAATAAATTAATGTTTATTTTAACATTCACTTGTGTTTTAGAAAAAATGATTTATGACCCAAGTTATACATTTGTGAAGACAACCTTACATTTGACTTATAATATGTCCATATATTTGAGTGAAAAATTGCGTTTTTTAAGTACCAGAATTTAAAGTAGCACATGAATAAAATTTAAAAAAGTTGACTTAATAGAAAAGGATCTTAAGATTTAAAGAAAACTAGAGATTTTTTTGGAAAAATTTATTTATAAGTTAAATAGTTAAGAGGAAAATGAGTATAAATATATAGGAGGAAGTAATCTTTTAAAAATCGTATGGATCTTCTTTGGTTGATTAGAACTTAACATTCATAGTCCTTCAGAATAAATTGTATTTTCTTGGAAATTTCCACTAGCCCACATTCTAAAATCAAAAACTCAAATTTTTTTCTAAAAAAAAAATAACAAAATCTAGGAATGTCCTTAAAATAAATTTTAAAAAATTTTTAGTAATAAATGACCTTTATAACGTGATGATGAAAGCTAAAAACTCAAAAAAAAAAAAAATAATAGAAGAAAATATTAAAGCAGGGGTAAAAAAAACTCCTCATCATAAAATCCAAAAAATAGAATGGAAAATTTATCTTAAGAATTAAAAGTATATATATAAAAAATCAATCATTTACTTAAGTTTATTTATTTTTTTTTTAATTTATAAGATATGTCGGAAAAACAAAAGTAGCCTTGAGATAAGAAAAATGTGATTATTAAAAAAAAACACAAAAGAAAAACAAAACTTCAAGGTAAATTTTTCCAATGAAAAACAAAGGTTTACAGATTTTTTATGGTCATTTCAATTCAAAAATTTACAATTTCATATGAAATATACATGAATACATGAAAAAAAAAATGTTATTTTAGATTAAGATAGAATTCGAATTAATTTGAAAGAATTTTTATTCATGATAAATGGGATGAGAGAAGATGGATATTAGGTTTTTATTTTTGACATGTACTTAAAAAAAAAATCGGAATTTTTTCCTTGGAATTTAAAGAAGTCAAAAAATTATTACCAGCTATTTATTGTAGATTTTATTCAATCTAAAATGTACTTAATTATTTGTTAAATACAGCTGTATGCCTTATCCATAGTTAAGCCAATAGAAGTCATGTCTAAGTATTTTGCAAAGCAAGCACTTAAACGGTTCAATAAAGTAATTAATTATTATAAATATACAAAAATATTTGGAATAATACACTCAGAAAAAAAGTTTTAATTTCTAGTTATGTGGAGTAAAATCTTAATGTTCCGACTTCTTGTTAAATAATTGTATGGATAACCTTAAAGTATTAAATATTTAATTTACTAAAAGTAATCAAGTACTAATATGAAACTTTGACTCATTCATTTGTCGGAGAAGGTGTGATCTTTGATTTTTTCATTCGTCGAACGTTCAGGTAAAAGAGTTAAATAAGTACTAAAAGTAATCAAATAATAATATGAAACTCTGACTCTTTCATTTGAGGTGATCAATAGGTTCGATAAATGAAGATCACTCTTTCATTTATTGAACCTTAAGTTTTAAAATCTGTTACCTTAAAAGTTCCTTAATCAAAAGATCCAAATGAAATAAAGTACACGATTCTAATAATTTAATTCAAATATAATTAAAGAACAATATAAGTACTTATAATGAACTTGTTAAAGACTTATCAAAATCATTCGATAACTAAAATTATAACTACCATATAAAAAACTTATTTTCGAAATAAAAATATTGGAACAAAAAAAAAAAGGATAAAAGGTCCTTACAAAGGATATTTGATAAATTATATTAGAAATTTATTTTAACAAAATTCAATTTGACCCTAAATTTTTTTTTATTTTTTCTTTTTTTCCTCATTTCCAATTTTTTTTTTTTAAAAATTTTCCACTTAAAATCAATAAAATTTCCTCAAATCATAAATTTTGAAAAAAAAAATGAGAAAAGAAAATATCCCTTGAAAAATCATTTATAAAAATCTTTTCTTTTAATGGCTTTTTTTTTTATTTTATAAATTTATTATTATTTAAGAAGGAGTGGAGGATAGAACCGATTGAGAAACATATGTAAGTAGTTTCATTTTATCTAGAACAGACCCAAAATACAATATAGAATACATCCCATTGGTTACAAATGTTAAGTTTAATTTTATTACATCAAATTTAATATTGATTGATATTATAAATTTGAAGAATATTGAAACAATCAGTTTTTGGAATGTTAAAATTTAAGTTAAAAGTTTTTTGTGAAATTTAGTTCGAATTTCAAAAGGTTCAGATGTTACAGATGAAGCTAAAATAAATTGATTAAAATTAAAGTATCTCATTTCTGAACCTAAAATTTATAATATTTTTTATTTTATTCTATTATTATAATTTAATACCCAATATAAATTACACCACGTGTCATCATATAAAACTATTTTAAGTCGGACCCATTCTAATTGTTTATTTTAAAACATTCATCCAGTCATTCATAATTTCAGAACCTAATGTAAGTAGTTTAATAATATTTAGTATATAAATAGAAAAATAGGATTACATATGACAAAGGTATGACAGACGCATGATGTTCGAATTGTCTTCTATTAGATAAAGATTAACAACATTAGTTTCCATACATATACACAAGCCATGTATATTTAATAACTAAGGTAGATTCTTATAAAAATTTAAACTTGAGTGATTTTGAAAATTTTTTAATATATAGTTACAAATTAAATTTAAAAATAATCGTCATTTGAAATGATAAATTTAAAATAATGATAAATTTTTATCAGTATTTTCATCCACAACCATCAATCAGACTTCTTTTCACACGTATTTTGTAACTCTATTAAACCCCCCTATCTCTTACTATAATCAAAATATTTTTCAATTCCGTAATGTTTAAAAGTTAAAATTGATTAGTGCCTCCTCCCCTCCTAATATAAATCTTCAAATAATCCTAAAATGTCAAAAAAACTAATTACTTATATCAACAACTGGGTAATAAATTTATTGACAATTTTTATTTTTACAATCAAAGTTTATTTGATCCATCCAACTTATTTTATTTTATCCTTGCTTCATTGACAAGAAATCATGAACTTGGCAAACACTTTCTTTAACTTTTAGAAAAGTTTTCACATCAAATTTTTATGAAAATTTTAATTACACAAAAAAATATTTTCTTAAAATTAATCGGCTTTTCCGAAAAATAATCAAAAGTGTCATCCAAGAAAAACTATGAAAATTTTTTTTTACCAAAATGGCATAAGGACTTCTTTAATCTTAACTTGATGATTTCTACAAACAAATGAATTAAAAATTTGAGATAAAAATGATGTGACACGTGTCAATGCTTAAAAAAAAACTAAAAAGGATCAATTTTTTATGTAGACACTGAATTAATTAGGAATAAATATTTCAGGGTTTGGAAATTTCGGGAGGCACTTAAAAAAATTTTGTGATAATCATTAATTTTTTTTTAATTTGTTTTCCTTGAAACTTGGTTTTGGAATTTATACGCATTTCACAAACTCGTACTACTTTTAAGAATTTAAATACTCATTTAATCCATGATGGCCATGAAAAAGCATTAGTAATTAATTGAAATTTTTTTATAATATAATGATTTGTTATATAAGAATTTGATAGAATTTTTCAGATATCTTTATTTTATTATAGAATTTTTTAGATAATTTCTAGTGATTTTAAGATTTTCCGGGAAAATTTTATGAGATAATCTGTTTTTCTTTTATGACATCATGTGGGAAGATAAGTATGGCATTTGAAGTAATTAAAAATTTGATAATAGAAAAGATAAATATAATTATAGTTTTAAATATATACTTAAAAAATAATTAATTAATTAATTAACTAATTAAAATAATCTTAATTGACATCTTATTATCAATATTATATATAAACTCTTAAAAGTAAGTTATCAAAGTTTTAAAATTAGAATAAGTATATAAGTACTTTATAATCATTAAGTTTAATATCAAATTATTATAAACTTAATTGAGAACTTTCAGCTTAGACTAATTCATCTCTTTAAAAACTAAAAATTTGAATAAAATTTTAAAAATAAATATTCTAACCTTGCAGGACATATTTTTGGATTATATAAAAGCAACCTTCAACTTTTTTTTATTATAACCAATACTATTAAAAAAATAATTACCATTATTAAATTAAAAATTCAAGGACCTACCTCAAATAAAACTGAATTGAGTAAATAACATCAGATTTCTATATTTAAGGTTTTTCGTGCTATAATTTTTAGTGTTGCCTCATCCTTTTATGCAACAACACATGCAACACCACAATAAAGTTTAAAATAACTTTCATATGTATTAAAAATTTATCAGAATTTTACCACGTAATTTTATATTTTGAAAAAAAAATAAAATTACTAAAATATTGAAAAGATATTAACTTCTATTTATAAACTAAAGATATTTAATAGAAGTCAAATAATGTTTAAGTACATACTGACAACTTGAAATAAATTTTGCAGCATTTTAAAAATAAATGAAATTTTCTAGTTAATATAAATTGTAAAATATACGTAGGGGTAAAACTAATCTTTCTAATAAATTTTAATATTAGAAAGTATTTTTTGATGGACTTAACTATACTTAGATACTTAAGTAATTTTATCTTTTGTCTATGGCTAAAAATAAAAGTTTTTCGTCCTTGAAAGTAAAAATAACAAAAAAAATTAAGAATAATGGTAGTAAAATCAATTAAATGACTTTTAATGGGTTAATAAAATGCCAAGGAATTATTTTAAAAATAAAATAGAATAGTTACATTAGATATAACTGTTATTGGTAAGTACTTATAGTTATTTTTTAAGTTATCAATTTTATTTAGCTATAATGCATTCTAGTACTTACTTAGAAATTTTTTTAAAGAATAAAATAAGTAATCATTAATAGAGAAAGTACTTATATAAGATTCAAAAATATTTAATCAATGACTAAATTTAGAAAATAACTCCTGAATATGAAATGATAAGATTGAGAAATATTGGAAACAGAATAACCTATTGTATTTAAAAAAAAAGGGCTTTTAAACTCACATAAAAAAGTAAGTACTTATTTTTAGAGTTTATTAAAAGTACTTATTTTATGAAAAATTACTTAATTTATTTATTGAATTTTCTCAACAGATTTTTTAATTCTTCAACTCTGAACCAAATTAAGTCTTGCAAATCTTATTTAAGAATAAAAAACTTAATTTTTGTTTCATTACAAACAAATGAATTAATAAAATAATTATAAGTACTTAGTACAAATAAAAGTCAAGTACTTTTTATATAGAAATACTTTACTTGAAATAAAAATACTTTTATAAAAAAAATATACAGGAAATAAATAGAAAAAAAAATATTTTAAATTCTTTAATAATTAAAACATCTCTTTTTTCTTAATTCTATTCTATTCAAGTACAATTTCAAGTACTTATCCTTTCAATTAAATAAATAATGCAAAATTGAAAGGATACTTGAATGACTTGAATTTAAAGGAAAGAGAATATAGTAAATGTTTAAATAATTTTCTTTATTTAAGTACAATTAATTAAATCGTACTTTAAAAAGTTAAGGTAACAACGTAGTTTTAACCTTATCACTTATCATTATCACATTTGCTGATACCTTACAACATTATTTAAACGAGTTCTTTCACAATCTTTAAAAAAAATTTTATAAATTCATAACAAGATAAGATATTTAATTTTAAAATTATTTTATAAATATTTTAACTAGAATTTATTCAGTTTAGTTTTTCCAAACCCTGTGGGAAGCGAATAAATGGAATTATACTAAAATAATTTATTAATTAAATTCTTATTAAATTTTTTAATGAGATATTAAGTTTTATTAATTCTTATACTATTATTTACTATATATGACCTTAAATATTAAAATTTAAAAACACCTACAATTATTTATAAAATTTATTTTCATAAATAGATATATATATATATATATATATATATATATATATATTAAATATATATATTTTTAAAACAAAGGAAGGAAATTATTAATATTTTCCCACGGAAATGTGATGAATTCTATTTTATCAATAAGACTTCTGAGTAGTTATCATTAATGTATAAAATTTAAATATACTTATTAAAAATCTTTTGCAAGTATAAGTACTTAGATTTAAAAATATTCTTTAAATATAGTTATAATATAATGCACATGATATTCTAATAAGATTGCATTATAAAAATAAAAAAACTTATTTTTTTTTTTGAATTAAATGGTATGAGTATTGCATAATTTTGCAAAATCATCACAATTTTGTACTCATATATAATAAGTACATAATATGTATATAATAAGTATGTATTACAAAATTATTACTTATTGTAACATGAAGACAAAATATTTTTCCACTTACTTATATTAAAATTAAATAATTATTTTTTAGCCCTTTTAGTATTGCTATTATTTCAGTAATTAGAAGTAAGTACTTTAGTTTTAAGATGATAATGAGATTTCCTTTTTCTTTATACAATTTATTTTTTAATATATTTTTTTAATTAATCGTCGTCTTCTAATATTTGGAAATATTCCATAAATTTAATTTAATATAAATACTACAACTCTAGATTAGTCTGCAGTGTTTACACTTAAGTATATTAAAGCTTGCCAACTCTTCTTAAATAAGTACGTTTAAAAACCTAAGTATTTAATAATGGTAAGTACTCGTATAAGATTTACAATAAATACATATTATTAAATTTTTTGATTTATATATTAGAACAATCTAGAAATGTTATTTTATTGAACCGAGAAATTTGAGTAATCAAAAGTGTAGATAAAATAAATAATGTATTATGAAATCAATTTTAAAAACAATTAAGTACATCCATAAATCATTATGATTTACATGAAGGGAAACAACAACTTTAATTAGTATCAATTAAATTTTTTTGTTTTTTTAATTAAAATATCTTTAATGTCTGTAATTAAATGTAATAAACAATTTTTTTTTAATATTTTAAAAACAAAATTATAAACAGTTTAATTAAATTATAATATTATATAAAATTTTAATAAACTATAATAATTATAATAAATGATATAATATTATAATTAGATATAGGTACCTTTTTTTTCAATAAAAAGTACTTATATTTAAAAAAAAAAAACAAAAACTAATCAATTTTAGATAAGTGAAACACCTTGAAATTTAATGATTATTTAATAAATTTTATTTTTTTAATATTATCAGTACCTACTCGTACTTATATTTTTTAACATAATCAAATATTTGAACGTGAGAAAAATTTTAAAAAATCATTTAATACATCTAATTAGGTAAGTACTTATAAATTATCATATTAAGTACTTACTAAGTATTTTTATTAAAATTAACAAAATATTAATTTGATTACTTTTAAATTGGTGTCATCAAAAGTCTGTTGTACCAAATTACTTATTGATTTTTTTTAAATAATGCATACTTCCAAATTTTAATTAATGATTACTTTTAATGAGTAATTCTAATAAAAACAATACATCTGGCAATATTAATGTAAATAAATAAAGGAAGGAAGTGCATAAAGGAAGTCAAATAATAATTATTTTTGTCAGGTAACTACACGTAAACGATTTGTTTGTTTTTTCATAAGTACTTACCGTATACATTAACACTTTTGTTTTTGTATTCATTCAAATTCAAATCATTTTAAATTTTTTTTTGTCCCCTCTAACTTTTCAGTTTCCACATCATTTCATTTTAATTTTCCCATCTTTTTGCTATATAAACAAAAAATAATTTTTTTTTTTTTGTATTCGTTTTTAATTTTTTTTTCGCGGATTTGATTACAAAAGCAAAATCTTTAGAATCAAAAGGGTGTATACTGTGTACATTAGTATGCAATTTTGCAGTTACTATCGTTTTAGAAATTGTACACAAAACTGTAGAAGAACAAAATAAAAGAGCCTTGAAAAGAATGAAAACAAACGAATGAATGAATGAATGAATCAATACTATATATATAGTTTCTTATACAAATATCTTTAAATATCTTTTAGAAATTGGAAGATTAGACGAATAGAACAAAAAGTGGTAATAAATATATCTGTAAGATATTTTTATAGTTTTTTTTTTGTTTTTTTTTTTTTCATATTTTTAATAAGTCAACTGTGAATTTTTAAGCATTATGGAATGCATACCTTTTTATTAGGTAGGTACTTATTTTTTTAAATAATCTGTTAAAAATTTTATTTATTTTTTTTTTTTTGTTTGTTTTTATTAGGAACTTCCGGTTATTTTGTAAGAATGTAAACAAATAAAAATTCATTTAAAAAAAATATTATGCAGTTATTTAAAGTTAATTTTTAGTACTTAAATATGATCGTAAATAATTAGGTACTTAGCTATATTTATTTTTAAAAAGGTAATTGGTACTTTCATCAAAATTAGATATGATTACTTTGTAATTTTAAATGAATATATACTAATGAACCCCAAAGATTCCCAGTGTTTATAATGCATATTTTATATTCAGGTGTTTTAAGAAAAATTCAAATTAAATATCTTTGTATTGAATTTACAGTTCTACGTATTTGTACAATGTCCTTAATATATTTTGATTACAAAAAAAAGATAAAGTACTTATGAAAGAATAAAAGATTAAAAGATTACCAAGAAAGAGGGATGTCTACACAGTAAGATTCTTTTCATAGGTGGTGTCATATGGGCACCGATAGGGATGCCTTAAAATCTTACTGAAATATTTAAGGTAATAACTGTAAACAGCTGTTAATATTCATATCATATTTTCAATCAATTTTTAAAATTTTTCATCTTACTTAAGTGCATAAAATCTATCAACGATTCGTAAAAATATAATGAGTACTTTTTTGGGTGGTTTTAACTTCTTATTTATGTAAGCAACTCTTGTTATATTTAAACAATTATATTTTTTTTAATTAAATAAAATTATTGATTTAACATCGTCTTTGTCAAAGGTACTTAAAACTACAGAGTGAATTCCAAGAACAACTAATGTTTTACTTTAAAAGAAATAAGTACTTATTAAAGCAAAATATTGAAGTTCTGCACATACATGTATTTTATTTCTATATTTTTATATATTGAAACAAAATACTTATCAAATTTCAATTAATTTTTAATTCAAAATTAATTTTTTATATTTGATAATCTTTCAATGTTCATATATATACCTACACTTGAATATCTTTATCAGAACTTTTGAACTTTATTTAAAATTGACATTATTTTTCATGTTATTGTATATATAATCATAATATAATAAGTAAGTACTTAATAATAAAGTTTCAAATTTCAAAATTTTATTAATCAAAAAAAAAAAAAAAAACATTTTATTAAAATAAAATAAACATATTTTCAAATTAAATATTTAAATTAAACAAATATTATTAGTACTTATATATGAGGGTCACAATAAAAATTTATTATATTTTTAAATATTTAGTTATTCTTAATATCATATTATAGCTATTCATATATTATATAATATAAATGTATTAATTATATATATATATGTATTAATATATATACATATATTTAATAAAAATGTATAGGTATAATTATTTAGTATTAATATATGTATAGGTTTATTAATTTATATATAAATAAATATTTTAATTTATATATTTATATATACCTATCTAAGTAAATTTATATATATATATTAAAAATATATCAATTTACTTATACTTCTGACCTTAGATAATTTTGAATTTTACAAAAAAATAAATTCTATTAAAATTTGATTTATGTTTTTATAACAACCTCCATATAATATAGTCCAAAAAACTACATTTAACATATTGTATTTATTTTTTGTATAAACCACACATTTGTGACGTCATTTTACTCTTAACAACAATACAATCTCTGATTAATTTACAATGTACTTATTAAGAATTTTTTTTTGAAATATAGAATATTATTCTAAAGAGCATTAGAATTTTGTAATAAAGTTCCTATTAGAATTTTATTTTGTATTTGAGTAGGTAATCAGTAGAATTGTATATAGTAATTGAATTGATTACTTTCAAAAACAAGTACCTTTTAATATAACTAATTAATTTAAAGTATTCTTTTAAAATTCTTACTGAGTTCGACTCAATAATCATTCCCAGTACTTATTTAAAACACCATTTGTGATAGATTACAAGTAATACAAAAACCGTATATCAGCTGAGAAATATTGTATCTATAAACTTTATTGTAACCTTTAAAAAAATTAGAATTAATTAGTTACAAAATACGAGTAATTCAGCGAAATGATAAGTATTTATCGCTTTTATTAGGTTTATTCAAATTTTTTAAATTAAAGGTTGTATTTAGGTACTTAATTTAAATTTAATTTTTAAGAAAATAAAAGAAAAAATCAACATGAGTACCTAAATTTTATAGAATAATAAAAAAAAACTTTCAAGTACTTATTTACATTCAACATTCGTTCTACTATATTTTTACTCAAAATAAGTACTTATGTAAAAAAAAAATAAAAAAAAAGATTACAATAAAAAAAATGTTCTACCTTTATATTTATTCTGGAAAATTCCATGTATTCAAACAAATGCATTCTTATTCGTTCATTCAATAGTTTAAAAAAAAAAATGATATTTATAATTTAAATAAAACTTATCAGATTAAAACTAATATAATATGAGTAAAAAAAAATTGTTTATTTTGTTAAATTTATACCTATGTTTACTTTATAAAATAATAAACAAATTCTCCTAAGGAAGCCCTAAACATGTAAACATAAACAAATAGTAATAAAATCCCATATCGAAATTTGCAACCAAATTAAAAAACATAAATATCAACAAAATGTTGTGAAACATTATCTCAACAATAACAACATATCATAAAAGAACATTTAAATTATTATTTTTATTATTATTATTGTTTTTTAAATTCAAAAACAACTCATTTAAATTATGTTCCCTTAATTTTATATATATATATTTATACTTGTATATATATGTATTAATACCTTGAATATATATCAAGTATTTGTTTTTTATTTTAATTTTAAAAAAATTGATAATTTATTCTATAGTATATTATAAACATTTTTAATTATTTTAATTGTGAAATATGTTTACAACGTTGTCAGCAGCAACAGCGGTAATATTTAACAAAATTTTAAATAAATTTTGAAAAACAAAAAAAAAACAAAAAAAAATTAATAATAACAAAAACATGAGCATTTATTTGTTTATTTGCCATTTCGTTAATTACTTATTTTGATGATGTTCGGAATTGTGACTAATCGGAATATCGTCGTAGAATTTAGGTACTTTATTACGCATTTAAACTTATCATACAAATTTTTGTAATATGTTAAAAAATGTTTTAAAATTTGAATAAAATAAAATTAAGCTTTTAAATAAATTAATTGAATTTTTTATTTTGATTACTTTTCCTAAATTGTAATCAAAAAAATGATTTGATTACTTTTGCGGTATTTTGATATTTATTTAAAAGTTTAGTTAATTCTGTTTAAATTTGTGATGCCAAGAATATTTAAAATATAAATATTTTGTGTATTCAAATTTTACATAAAACTAAACCCTCTATTTACACTGTACTTGATTTACATATAGAAAAAATAAGTACATGAAAATAAATAGAATAGGAAAATGTTTGCGCAGAAAATACTTTACGCAATAACTTTTATTGAGTGAATACTATTTTTGAGAGTACGATTTTTGAATCAAATAAATTTAAGTTAATAATGTGGTAATTACTAAAATATAATTTATGATTACATTTATTACTCTTCCAAAATAACTAAAAGTACTCAATTAAAAATTTGATAAAATCAAACCGAAATTCATTTTTACTTTAAAATTTGCACTAAAATTCCTCTTAAACATCTTAATTCCCAACATCAATCGGCAAATTGTATTTTTGTTTTTTTTTTTAATTAATTAAAGCCAATGATTTTCAACTAATAACTAAACGAAATATACTGAATTACTTATTCGTATTATATGAATATTTTCGTATATTAAAAGTACTTTTAATAATAATTATAAAATTAGAAAGTAGAATTTTTTTTATTTAAACTTACAGTTCAGTTATATGATTATGACTCTTGTGTCGTCGCCTCATTTGAATTAATATTTATCTTTTTAATATAGGTATAATGTATATATATGATATATATCCCTTAATTAAACTTACAAATTTTTTTTTTCAAGGTTTATTTTTTTTTTTAATTAATTAAGATTAAGTTAATAAAAATTAAATTAATTCACTATAAAATATTTATTTTTTGTATAGAATTAATTATTTAAATTAATAATTATTATTTAACAAATTAATATGAAAATCTTTTTTTATTTAATTATTATTATTATTATTAATAATTATTTAATTTTTAATTAATCACTTATTATAAATAATTAAAAAAAACTTTTTAAAAAAATTATTAATTTTAAAAAAGCACTTTATATTTTTAATTTTAATAATTAAATTAAGTTTTATTAAAAATTTAATTTAAAAATTTTTTTTTTAAAAATTTTAAAAATATGTTTGAAAATGAATTCCCAAAAAACTACAATTAATTTCGAATACGAATGCTAATTAAATTTTAATTTATTAAATTATTGAGCACGATTTAAGCACTTTTTGTATAATATTTAAATTCAATAAGGAACCGAAACAAAATATTCT